>JAIGNY010004566.1:0-206211 GCA_020152595.1 Chiridota heheva | reverse complement strand
TCGCGATCAAGCTTTTGCAGAGCTGTTTAATCGTACTCTAGCAGAATAGTTGTTCGGACATCAGTATGCTCAGGAAATGAAATTGCCTAAGAGAGAGAGAGAGAGAGAGAGAGACCAACAGAATGGGTAGAGAGACTACCTGCCGTTGTTTCAACTTTGAACAACGAAGTCACACGACTGATTGGGAAGAAGCCTGTTAACCCTTACTCTACCACGCGGCGATATTATCGCCGTTTTGGGTGCCCCGTCTTTGGCCCCGCCTCCCGAGCGCATTTTCAAAATAGTGCTGGTAGTTTGATCAAAGTGCCAATCAAAGGCGTAAGCACTTCTGTGAGAGGTGTCTGCATGGCAATTCCAGGAAAGATCTGCTCGAGGCCCATAGACCTGATTGCATGGGAATTAGTCAAACAGCTGTATGTATTGAAATGCCAAAAGAAGGCGAAAACAAGCTGTCCTTCCAGAACTATCACAAGCAGCTTCCAGCGCCCTACGTAATCTACGCAGATTTTGAGGCACTCACCTGTAAGATAGATGGTCCTGGATTAAACCCCGCACAATCCAATACCCAAAAGACTCAACAGCAGGAAGCGTGTGGCTATGGGTATGTTGTGGTCAGGTGTGATGGTTGTACGGAACCTCAGTCCGTAGTATATCGGGGGCAAAATGCAGCTGGGAAGTTCCTTGAGGCTTTGCAGCAGGAAGAAACCAAGATCAAAGCAGTTCTGGCATACCCTCGACCTATGATAATCACCAGAGAGGATTGGCGCGCACCCTGGACAGCACAGGATTGCCATATATGTAAAAAACCTCTACATGGTGACTCTGTCCGCGAGCACTGCCATATGACATGTAAGTACAGAGGTTCTGCGCACATTGTTTGCAACCTGAAGTTGCGCCTGAGCCCCAAAACAACCACAATCCCAGTTGTGTTCCATAACCTGCGGGGCTATGACTCTCATTTGATCATGCAAGCCATCAGCAAAGTGGAAGGGAAAATAACCTGCATCCCCAATAACATGGAGAAATATATATCCTTCTCCATTGGTCAGTTGAGGTTCATCGATAGCGCACAATTCCTGCTTGCATCATTGGATAAGCTGGTTGCGGCTAACGACTCTGTTGACTTCCATATCACAACTAAATATGAAACCGAATGATAAAAAGAGACAATTATTATTGCGTAAAGGGATTTATCCCTATGAGGATATGGATCCTGGGAACGGTTTGGGGAGTTCCCACCTCCGCAAGATGCCTTTTATAGCAAGCTTACGGAGGAACATATCTCCAATGAGGATTATCAACATGCGCAGGAGGTTTGGGGGGCATTTGAAAGTGATACTATGGGAGATTATCACGACCTTTACCTTGCGGACTGATGTGCTTCTACTAGCTGATGTCTTCGAGATATATCGGACGACTTGCTTACGGCAGTATGGTGTGGATCCAGCACACTACTATACAAGCCCTGGATTAGCTTGGGATACACTCTTGAAATATACAGGTGTAGAATTGGAACTGTTAACTGACTATGACATGCACCTGTTCTTCGAGAAAGGCATGAGAGGTGGTATTTCCATGGTATCCAAGCGCTATGCTAAAGCCAACAACCCCTATGTCTCAGGCTATGACAATTCCAAGCCTAACAATCATATTCTCTACCTAGATGCAAATAACCTGTATGGTTGAGCGATGAGTCAAGCACTACCCACGGGTGGATTCGAATGGGTGGATGAAGTGCCTTCGCTGGATACGCTTTCACCCTATGCAGAAAAGGGTTACATACTCGAGGTGGACCTTGAGTATCCTCAAGAGCTGCACGACGTCCACAATGCATACCCACTTGCTCTGGAACGTATGAAGGTTCCAAAGGAGTTGCTGTCAGATTATCAGAAAGGACTTCTAATTTCGTCAACTGATGTTGAAAAATTGGTTCCCAATCTCTGCGATAAAAAACGCTATGTTGTGCACTACCGAAATTTACAACTCTACCTCTCTCTAGGTATAAAGCTGACAAAAATACATCAAGCAATTCGATTCGATCAAAGCAAGTGAATGGAACCTATATCATAATAAATACAGATCTCCGCAAGAAGGCCAAGACAAGCTTTGAGAAGGACCTCTACAAACTGAAGAACAATAGCGTCTTTGGTAAGACTATGGAAAATCTGCGTAAGCGTGTAGAAGTCAAACTCGTGAGAGCCTCTGAAGATGACAAGCTTCGCCGGTGGATAACCAGCCCCGCGTTTGCAAGGCATGTGGTATTTGATAATGATCTAGCCGCCCTACACATACACAAACGTCGGGTGATGCTTAACCGACCAGTCTACGTTGGGATGTGCGTCCTGGACCTGAGTAAACATCTGATGTACGACTTTTAGTACAACAACCTGAAGGAGCAATATGGGGAGCGGTGCAATCTTCTCTATACGGATACGGATGGTCTTCTACTTGAAATCCAAACCAAGGATGTGTATGCTGATATGAGTTCTGAGTCACACCTTTCTGACACGAGTAATTATCCGACAGACCACCCGCTCCACAACACCACGAACAAAAAGATGCTTGGCAAAATGAAAGACGAATGTGCTGGAGTACCCATTAGCGAGTATATAGGACTTCGATCCCAAATGTTCTATCCTGAAGGAAGATGGTGGTGAGATCCGAAAAGCAAACGGCGTTAAAAAGTATGTTGTGAGAAAAAATATACGACATCAGCAGTACAAAGAAGCACTGTATGGCAGCAAGACATTTCGTCATGGTATGAATCTTTTGAGAAGCGAACACCACATTATATATAGCATGCGAATGAATACAATTTCCTTGTCACCTCTTGATACCAAGGGCTGGGTTGTGAGTGGATCACCCACCACTATGGCCTTTGGCTACAGGGGTTAAGCATACAAAACACACACATATATATATATATATATATATATATATATATATATATATATATATATATATATATATATATATATATATATATATATATATATATATATATATATATATATATATATATATATATATATATATATATATATATATATATATATATATTTTATATATAAATATATATATATATATAAAATATATATATAAAGAATATATATATATATATATAAAGAATATATATATATATATATATATATATATATATATATATATATTTATATATATATATATATATATATATATATATATATATATATATATATATATATATATATATATATAATAATTTAAAAAAGATATATGAAAAATAATAGAAACAAATACTTTTACAAATATTTTTGTCATAAATTTTCATTAGTCGTTGGTGAAAGTATATCAGAACTCCAGTCCACCAAGTGAAATAAAAAACGATCGCAAAAGTGTCCCAGAACCAAAACAACCGCAAAAGTGTCCCAGAATCAGTAAAAACAAAAACGACGCAAAAACGACCGCAAAAGTGTCCCAGAACCAGCCTTTTGTATACTACTATTTGTATAATGCTTTGTTTTTATTTTATTATTATTATTTGTTAAGTTATTGAGCAATATTCCTAAAGGCCGTGATAATATGCATATATTAATAGATTACAAAAGGTACATGCTCTTTAAACCTTTGTTTTCCATCATGCGTACAATTTGCTCTTTTTGCATAATACATAATAAATTAAGCTTTGATGTTTCTTGTATACATTGTTCCAGTCAGCCAGTACTTCTGTCATTTTTGGGTATTATCTTGTTTTAGTGCAAACTGGGTAGAAAAACCCAATATACCCGCTGATAACGTGTTCACTTGGTCATAAGGCTTCTTTGGTTGGGAGAGGGGGCGCACGAAGGGTAGATTTGGCCCACTGGCCCATAATCAGATAATTGTATCACAAAAGAAACCTCAAATATTGGATCATCCCTCATTCGAAAGCTTGATATATGCCCGATCGGGAGAACAGTTTTGGTCTCCCGATCAAGAGATACTTTACGGGAGTATCCCACAATGCATCTATTCAATTTCCAATTTTGTATAGAAATCATATAAGAATCAGACAAATTTTGAGCGCGGGGAACGCAACCACTGCACAGGGTTTACGATATAGAATTAATATATTATCTAAAAGAAAGTTGTTTTTTTTCTTCACTATTTAAATTATTTTCCTTCAAACTTTCTTCAAGTAGTATATTATAAATACTCTTCTTAGATGCAGTATTACTACCTTTTTTTTGACATATCCCATGGTTTATAGGCCACAAAATCGCAGGACAGAATCTGAAGCTATGACATCACAACTAGTCTGATTTCAGTGGTTTTTATACAAATAATACCAAATTTTAAACTTAAATGTCTCCTTAACGGAATAAGATTTTTGAATGCATTCTTTACTATTTGGTTTCTTTTGAAGTTCTCTTTCATATAAGATGAATATGCATGACCCCTGACCTAATCCTTTAAAAATCTATCGAAAGATAAAGATGCACAGTGAGACAGATATCTCATGCTCCACCGCACACACACACCCTACTCCACCTCAAAACACATGCACGCCAAGCAAAAGCTCTTTTTCTCCTTAATATCCTTGTCATCGATATATTTTGAAGTTTTGTGTGTGTGTTCCTCATTATACTTTTGCATCTATTTAAAATTTCTGAGAGAAAAAAAAAAAAGTACCTTTCCATATAACTTAAGTCAATAATATAATGAAAAAAGATTAATAAAGGGGATCTTCGCTATAATAGCAAACTCATGTGAAAATGCACGAATTGTTGGTAAGCTCTCGCGGAATCCAAATTCAGGTATATATAGCTGTACAGTTGCGCTGGACTGCTGGAACAGACTCTCGGTTCTATTCTTGTTCTCTAGTATAATCGGAAAGTCGTTCTTAATTTTGTCTCCCTCAGCCCCCTTATTTCCAAAAATGTTTTCAATAAGAGGATACCTTCTCCATAACACCTCACCGCGGTCGGTATAGTGGCTTTTTAGAAGTCAACCATACTTTTTTGAAACATGATTGGCCGCGTAAAAGTGATTAGGCTTTTCTTAAAGTTGGCTTTTTTGCAAATTTTTTGTTCACAACAAAAAATGTATTGCCTTTTTTATATTGAATTTGGCTTATTTGTTTGTTTTTGACTTGTTTGGCTGTAAACTATCTTATTTGGCTTAATTGTAGCCTTTTCTCAAAGGTTTTGAAGGAGAATAAATAGAAAGTGAGAAATTGATTTTCTGATGACGTTCAGCTCAGACCACGACATATTTTGCATGTGTTCCCCCGGAAGTATAGGAACATTGTTTTCCTTTTACCCCTCTCAGAAAAGCCTCTGGAGACGCCAGAGGCCGATTCCTTTTAAAATTTGGAATGTTCTAGACTTGATAACAATTTGTTTTTTTTTAACCTGATTTGATATTTTGCGTTTGCGTGTTAGGAAATTCCTGTGTGAATTAAATTCTGCATTTGATTACGTCACTATTTTGTTCTGACTCTGAATTTACTATCCTTAGAAATTCTGAAATGTAAGGCTATTGCTAACTTAAGAAAATAAACGGTGAATTATATCCAATGGCACTTGATTATATTTTACTATCCTTAATGATACTGATAATACATAAAACTGTACAATGTATCTTTTGTCAGAACGAAAGCTGTTGATTGACCATTGAGCTGTTAGTCAGTTACTTAAGTCGTATTCAGAAGACTTGTTTCCGAGTCAGCAATTTTACCGTGGTAGTGTGTGATAGTACTTTTTGGAAAGTTTTTAACTTTCTGTGGTGGCATTTGCAATTTATATTCTGTAAGAAGACAAAATTTAATGTCCATGGAATGAATGTGTGAAAATCTAACTCTTAGTATATCTTTTGCGATAAGATTTATTTGTTTGTTTGAGATTCCTTGCCTTGTATGATCAGAAAGCAACAACGTTGAGTTAGATAACGTATACGCAGATATGAATTGATGGATTTGGATTAAGTGACATACCCGTTTTGACTGTAATCTCGTTTCGTACTTCTTATTTGAAAACCGCAGATAAACCATATAGAGTCGGGACTACACATTGGTAAAACATCTGATTGTTACAGTGGATGATAGACTTGCGGTTATCCTTTATACAGTTGTATAACAGTATAGCATAGCATAGCAAAGTTTAACGTCCCGAAAGCATCCAGTGCTGGACATTATATCAAGACGGCCACGGCCTTTAATAGCCAGTTGTGAAATCACTGGTAGCAGACCCACCGGGATTCGAACAGGGGACGTGCAGGTGAGAGGACAAAGCACTAACCACTACACCACGGAGGTATGTATAAGATGAATGCCACCATTTTCTTGAGGAAAACATAAGAGAAAACCTCTTTTCCCAGAAGAAAGTCGTATTTGTTGAGATTCTTTTAGGACTAACTTCCATCATTGAAAATGCATTTTCCATTTTTGTGCTCATCAAAAAAGTGGTATGTTTCACTAATGTTTCTTGTCTAGTTTACATGCTTTCTTCGATTGATTTTTTAACGGGGATTCTTATTTTCACCGTCGGTATTGTGTCGAGTTTGTTTTCGGTTCCTGGATATCTAAAAAATACATGCTCTGTTCTCGTATTATTTATCCTCTGTTTGTCACTTAAGGTTTTAGTACTTCTGGGAATAGTTCGTTTTATAGCAATTACCAAACCTCAGAATTATTACCGTATTTTCACAAAAAAGCTGATGATGAGATACATTTTCTTTACTTTTACTGTATTAGTTTACATTTTGCTTAGTCTATCACTACAGTTTATCACTTTTAGGGTAAACATTACATTCATACCAATTTTGCTAGTCACTCAAGCACTTCCGGTTGTTGCAGGTCTCTTGATTATCATAGCCTTGGTGTTATTAACATTCTTCAACGTTTTCTTCCTGATGATAAGCGTTAGGAAGCAACATTTACTACATCTTCCTCCTCTCAAGAAACAGATGATCTGAACCTCCGAGACAACCGTATTAGAAATACCATTCCTTTCACGTTGAAAGCCGTGCGCACATTTGTGTACATGTCGTGCGCATTGCAAGTAGTTTTCTTATTTACCGACAATACTGTCGGTCATTTTCTTTTTCATCAACAAAGGCATTAGTGATCCCTTCAAGTATACAAGTATTTTTCCATTGTATCTAATAACTTTATGAATCCCTTAATCTATATTTTTACGAATAAAACGTTTCGTGAAGCTCTTTGGAAAGTATTCAACATATAAAGAATATCACATATACCTAGCGCAATGTCAGATCGAAAAGCGCAGTTTTGATGGACAAGCCAATTGTTTCTTATTTTAAAGAGGGAATCTCGCCTCATGAAAAATGCTTGGTCATACTAGTAACGTCACTTTCGCTGCGGTAATTGATTGGCTTGTTGGTGATTGTGTAAATAATTCGACCAATCAGAAACGTTCGATTGTATTGTACTTTCATCTCCACGTTAACACGATATCCATGAGCTGATTCAGATTAATGAATTCTTAAATCAACTGAATGCATTCTTATATATGAGAGATATTTTAGGTGAGCAAGAAGCTAGCCACAAGGAAGGGAATGGTCAGATATTTGGATATTATATTCTATATATAGTATACCTCTGAAACATGGACCTTATCTCAAGAAATGGAAGATAAGCTGCAGGCATGGTTGTACAGGAAGATGCTAAGGGTTTCTTATGAAGATAAGGTAACTAATGTTCGGTCTCTTGGGAGAGTGAATAAGAGGAGAGCATTAGTTTCTGAAATGAAAGCAGGAAGATACAGTTTATGGGTCACATGATCAGAGGAAAGGAGCTTCGAATGCAGTTGTTAGATGATATAGACAGAAGGAAGGAGAAAAACATAGACCATTGCAAGACGGTATAGGCGGGATTTGAAGGGGGCACTTTTCCCCGAATTTGTATCTTTTGTATGGTGATTGTTTGCATCTTAGCGTGATTTTGTGATTATACTCCCCCCCCCCCATTTTTGACCTCTCTCTACACACATACACACCCACACACACACACACACACACACTCTCGGTCGGAAAATCCCGTCCATGCAATCATGTAAGACAGTATTCCGTTGAATATTGGTATTTTTTAAAGTGTTAAGTGTCCGAAAAATGCGAATTGAGGAGAACGATCGGTGTAACGGCACCCGGTTTTGTGAAGTGTGGTCAATTCTTTAATTGCAAACAGTGGCGGCACTAGGGGGAAAGGGGGCATTTTCCTCCACAAAATCTCTTCGACCCCTCACTTGCCCCCATAACATTTTGTAAGGTCACATATTGTGTTCAATTTATAGGCTTTTGCCCCCTACGAGACAAAGCTTCCCTTTTTGCTTCCAGCATCAAAATCCTGGCATCCCATATAATCGTCGAAAAATTGCCAAGTAATTTCTTTGCAATTCTTTTTAGAAAGAGCGATTAATGTCTACAGGGGCGTAGCCAGAGGAGGAAGGGGGGGGGGGGGCAGAAGGCCATGGCCCCTCATATTTTCTCGATAAAACTTTTTTCTTTTTTTATCATGAGATATAATTCTTAGTCTTGGTTTAGGCCAATTTTCTATTTCATTCAATGTTTGGGAAATCTCTTTAATCTTGGGAAATGTTCTCATTCTCGTGAAAAAATGCACCTTTTCTTCGATTTTCGATAAGTTTTCTTAAATTTTCTGTTAATTTCCTTCAATGTTTGGGAAATGTCTTGCAACTTTGGATAATTTCCTTAATTCTCATGCAGTTTTATTCATTGTTCGGAAAAATTCCTTTATTTTGAGGCCATTTTTCTACAATTTTCGGTCAATTTTTTGGAAATTTCTTTCAATGTTTGGGAAATGTCTTACAATTTTGAGATATTTTCTTAAATCTCGTGCAGTTTTTTTCAAATTTCTGAAAATTTATTTTATTTAGGGGCCATTTTTTAATTAATTTTCGGTCAATTCATTTTTCAGTGGTAAATTTCTTTCAATGTTTGGGACATTTCCTTCATTTTTGGAAAAGTTTTTCTTGGATTTTCGGGATCTTTCCTCCAATATTTGTGATATCCCTTTCGATGTTCAATTTTCGGACATTTCCTTTACCTAGGGACAATTTTTATTCGATTTTCGGTACATTTTCTTCAATTTTCGGAAAATTTCCTTCATTTTCAATGTGATAAAACAAACAAATAAATGAAACGTGATGACGACACTGAAAGCCAACGATTTTGTCCTATAACTGCTATAATGCATATACATTTGCTACATTTTCCCTTTGGCCCAGTTGTCGGCACATTTGACTATTGTTTTGGGAAAGACAAAATCCCATATAATCGTCGAAAAATTGCCAAGTAATTTCTTTGCAATTCTTTTTGGAAATAGCGATTAATGTCTGCATGGGCGTAGCCAGAGGGGGAGAGTGGGGGGGGGGGCAGAAGGCCATGGCCCTCATATTTTTCCGATGACGTTTTTTTTTTTTTTTATCATGAGATCGGATTAGTATCGGTTTAGGCCAATTTTCTAAAATTTTCGGGAAATTTCATTCAATGTTTGGGAAATCTCTTTCAATCTAGGGAAATGTTCTCATTCTCGTGAAAAAATGCACTTTTTCTTCGATTTTCGATGTTTCCTTAAATTTTCTGTTAATTTTCTTCAATGTTTGGGAAATGTCTTGCAACTTTGGATAATTTCCTTAATTCTCATGCAGTTTTATTCAATGTTCGGAATTTTTTGTTTTGTTTTGAGGCCACTTTTCTTCAATTTTTGGTAAACGTTTGGGAAATTTCTTTCAATGTTTGGGAAATGTCTTACAATTTTGAGATATTTTCTTAAATCTCGTGCAGTTTTCTTCAAATTTTTGAAAATTAATTTTATTTTTGGTCAATTTTCTTCATTTTTCAGTGGTAAATTTCTTTCAATGTTTTGGACATTTCCTTCAAGTGAATTTTGGTGCCCTCCAAAAATACTCATAAAAGTACAAACTTGGGCACATCAGTCTAAATTGGCATGCACCGTTTAGGTGGCACCGTTTCGGAAATTGGTTAAAATCAGTGTTGAGTCGAATTTAGGGACGCTGATCGCTCTCCGTTTCACGTGATTTTGGTGGCAGAAAATTTTGTTAAAATTGTGTCAAATCTAGGGAAAACCCAAGTAAAAGGTTGAAGCCCTGTAAGGGGCCTAGGGCGAAGACCTCGTGATTTTGACAACAGAAAATTGCTTAAACTCTTTAAACTCTTCTCAAATCTAGGCCGTCGGCACTACTGAAACCCTGTGCTTTTGGTCACGGTGATTTTGGCAGCATATAATTACTTCAAATTGTGTCAGATCTAGAAATGAAGCCCTGGTAAGGCAATAGGGCCAAGAGCGAAGATCCCGGAAGCCTATACGTTTCTCGTGATTTCTATAATTGCTTGAAATTGTGTCAAATCTAGGAGCAAAGGCTTTGGGCGTTGAAAATTTCTTATTCAAAACAAATCTTAATGCCGAGTCTTTAAGCCACTTTTGGGTTAAAAATACTAGTAGTATTTTATACTAGGCCATAGCATTGGTTTAAAGTGGTCCTGCCATGGCGGTCGGAAATAATGATAAATATAATATTTTGAATATTTGATTTACAAAAAAAATATATGCTCTACACCCCACCGTTTGCGAGAGCGTAGTGAAAGAAGAATGAGTTTTTCGTCACCTTAACGTAAAAAAAAAATCCGGCTTTATACGCGATGACGTCACCTCAGGGACTCTTGTAAGTAAACGATGCATCGCTGACACATTGTGTGTGTGTACGCCATTGAAGTTTCGCGACTAGTGTCAATTATTATCTTTCTTTGTTTTTTTAAATGTGAATACTTTCCAAGTAAATATTAATCAAAATCCCGCAGCATATTTACCTTTTTGCGTGTAATAAAAATTCAAATGAGAGAAAACAACAAAATAAAAAAGACTCGGTGAGATTCGAACTTTCGAACTCATAACCTCTCGCTCAAAAGACAATACCGTAACCTACTGGACCACTTAATCACTTGTAAGCTTGTAAGCTTATATGATTCATTTGATATATAGCGTGAAATATGATCAAAGGAAGAAAAATCGATAAATTAGAACTAAATTGTAATTAGTGTCCATATGCCAAGCCGTCCCTTTTAGCATATGAAAACTAACAAAAATAAACTAACAAATTGTTCACACTTTCTTCAAAATCTTTCAATTCAAGTGCAAAAACGCAAACGGAATTGCATGAATGAACTATTCAGTTCACGTAGGCCTGTTGACTAAACGCCAAGCGACAGAGACTTGAACATTGATAAATAAAACTTTATATTTCCATTAGATGTAAAAAAAAAAGGAAAACAGGTAGATGTTGTTGCAAACACTTCAATTTAATTATGTTTAACAAAATATTACTTGCGAAACAGTAAGAATTTCATGCCGACAACGCAGGAATCATTTTTATTATAGCTTGAACTTGAAAATGACAAATCTGAACAGCCCGAAAAACTTTCGGAATCAGCCTCGCTATTTGTACGTGGTTAGTATGTGTGTCATGCATTGTTAACGATCAACAGTCCTTGGAATGACGTAGCAAACTGTTATGACGTCACAAATCCCTTTCAATTTTTTCTTTCGTAGCAAGCAATAAATGATAAGTTTCTAAGTCCTTTTTCATCATGAAAATGGACTTAATTCAAGGATTTCCTGACGGTTTATTGAATTTAGGGATATAAAAAACGTATATCAGGTTAAATCTCAATAATTTTGGGAGGCATGGCAGCATCACTTTACGCTTTAAAATTTAATGTATGGTTCAATACAAAAAGAAATGCTTCAAACTGTGAAATTTATACAAACAGGGTGTGCGAAGTTAGTTCCTATAGTTCCCAATTTGTAATTTCCAGTTATTGGTTCCTATCTGCCTATAGTTCCTAGTTCTGCATGATTCGTAGTTCCTAGTTAGCGTTTGGATCCTAACCCCAACCAGTCAATTACGAATAAGGAACCAACTTTCCCGGCCAACTTCACATACCCCAACAAATATCGACTCTAATACTGATTCTAATAAGTTTTCACCTGGTACTTTTATTTTCTGTATCACTTTTTGATATTGATACAATACAACAGATTTACAATCTCTTTCAATCTAGGGAAATGTTCTCATTCTCGTGAAAAAATGCACTTTTTCTTCGATTTTCGATGTTTCCTTAAATTTTCTGTTAATTTTCTTCAATGTTTGGGAAATGTCTTGCAACTTTGGATAATTTCCTTAATTCTCATGCAGTTTTATTCAATGTTCGGAATTTTTTGTTTTGTTTTGAGGCCACTTTTCTTCAATTTTTGGTAAACGTTTGGGAAATTTCTTTCAATGTTTGGGAAATGTCTTACAATTTTGAGATATTTTCTTAAATCTCGTGCAGTTTTCTTCAAATTTTTGAAAATTAATTTTATTTTTGGTCAATTTTCTTCATTTTTCAGTGGTAAATTTCTTTCAATGTTTTGGACATTTCCTTCAAGTGAATTTTGGTGCCCCTCCAAAAATACTCATAAAAGTACAAACTTGGGCACATCAGTCTAAATTGGCATGCACCGTTTAGGTGGCACCGTTTCGGAAATTGGTTAAAATCAGTGTTGAGTCGAATTTAGGGACGCTGCGATCGCTCTCCGTTTCACGTGATTTTGGTGGCAGAAAATTTTGTTAAAATTGTGTCAAATCTAGGGAAAACCCAAGTAAAAGGTTGAAGCCCTGTAAGGGGCCTAGGGGCGAAGACCTCGTGATTTTGACAACAGAAAATTGCTTAAACTCTTTAAACTCTTCTCAAATCTAGGCCGTCGGCACTACTGAAACCCTGTGCTTTTGGTCACGGTGATTTTGGCAGCATATAATTACTTCAAATTGTGTCAGATCTAGAAATGAAGCCCTGGTAAGGCAATAAGGGCCAAGAGCGAAGATCCCGGAAGCCTATACGTTTCTCGTGATTTCTATAATTGCTTGAAATTGTGTCAAATCTAGGAGCAAAGGCTTTGGGCGTTGAAAATTTCTTATTCAAAACAAATCTTAATGCCGAGTCTTTAAGCCACTTTTGGGTTAAAAATACTAGTAGTATTTTATACTAGGCCATAGCATTGGTTTAAAGTGGTCCTGCCATGGCGGTCGGAAATAATGATAAATATAATATTTTGAATATTTGATTTACAAAAAAAATATATGCTCTACACCCCACCGTTTGCGAGAACGTAGTGAAAGAAGAATGAGTTTTTCGTCACCTTAACGTAAAAAAAAATCCGGCTTTATACGCGATGACGTCACCTCAGGGACTCTTGTAAGTAAACGATGCATCGCTGACACATTGTGTGTGTGTACGCCATTGAAGTTTCGCGACTAGTGTCAATTATTATCTTTCTTTGTTTTTTTTAAATGTGAATACTTTCCAAGTAAATATTAATCAAAATCCCGCAGCATATTTACCTTTTTGCGTGTAATAAAAATTCAAATGAGAGAAAACAACAAAATAAAAAAAGACTCGGTGAGATTCGAACTTTCGAACTCATAACCTCTCGCTCAAAAGACAATACCGTAACCTACTGGACCACTTAATCACTTGTAAGCTTGTAAGCTTATATGATTCATTTGATATATAGCGTGAAATATGATCAAAGGAAGAAAAATCGATAAATTAGAACTAAATTGTAATTAGTGTCCATATGCCAAGCCGTCCCTTTTAGCATATGAAAACTAACAAAAATAAACTAACAAATTTTTCACACTTTCTTTAAAATCTTTCAATTCAAGTGCAAAAACGCAAACGGAATTGCATGAATGAACTATTCAGTTCACGTAGGCCTGTTGACTAAACGCCAAGCGACAGAGACTTGAACATTGATAAATAAAACTTTATATTTCCATTAGATGTAAAAAAAAAAGGAAAACAGGTAGATGTTGTTGCAAACACTTCAATTTAATTATGTTTAACAAAATATTACTGCGAAACAGTAAGAATTTCATGCCGACAACGCAGGAATCATTTTTATTATAGCTTGAACTTGAAAATGACAAATCTGAACAGCCCGAAAAACTTTCGGAATCAGCCTCGCTATTTGTACGTGGTTAGTATGTGTGTCATGCATTGTTAACGATCAACAGTCCTTGGAATGACGTAGCAAACTGTTATGACGTCACAAATCCCTTTCAATTTTTTCTTTCGTAGCAAGCAATAAATGATAAGTTTCTAAGTCCTTTTTCATCATGAAAATGGACTTAATTCAAGGATTTCCTGACGGTTTATTGAATTTAGGGATATAAAAAACGTATATCAGGTTAAATCTCAATAATTTTGGGAGGCATGGCAGCATCACTTTACGCTTTAAAATTTAATGTATGGTTCAATACAAAAAGAAATGCTTCAAACTGTGAAATTTATACAAACAGGGTGTGCGAAGTTAGTTCCTATAGTTCCCAATTTGTAATTTCCAGTTATTGGTTCCTATCTGCCTATAGTTCCTAGTTCTGCATGATTCGTAGTTCCTAGTTAGCGTTTGGATCCTAACCCCAACCAGTCAATTACGAATAAGGAACCAACTTTCCCGGCCAACTTCACATACCCCAACAAATATCGACTCTAATACTGATTCTAATAAGTTTTCACCTGGTACTTTTATTTTCTGTATCACTTTTTGATATTGATACAATACAACAGATTTACAAGTTAAAGTAAATGATGGTACGTACGACGGCCTGTTAGTGCCATTGAAGAAAGTATTACTGCGTTTTGAAGAAATCAATTTCTTGCAGCTGTTTTGTTTACATGAAAAAAGAAGCTTATATTTCTAGAAATTTAATCTGGAATTACAGATTAAATAATCTGTAATTACGTATTGTATTTCTTGAAATAGAGCAAAGCAGTTTTTGAGAAAAATATAAATTTTTGTGACTGAAAAATATGTTTTGGAGAAAAAATTATGACTGTTTCTGAAGAAAAAAATTACTATTTTAACTTTGATCTACACGAAACACTTTATGAAAACTTTTAAAGTGTGTTAATAAGTATCCTCTTTCAAGTTGATCATACATTACCACCAAAGCCGTAAATCTGGTGGGCAGGTTAGTCAGTGTGTGTGTGGAGGGGAGGGGGAGGGGGGAGAGGTAGGGGGCAAACGGGAATTATTGGAAAATGTAAATTGATAATCTGATTTCGCAAGGTGCAGAGTAATTACCAAATTGGAGTGATATTTTAAAAAGGTTATGGCCAAATTTGGGCAGATATTTAACTTTATATTCCTCTTTTTTTTTTTTACAGTTTATTGCCTGAATATTATAGCTTATATATCCCGCTACTAACATTATACTTACGGAAATTCGCCAAGAAGGCAAGATGCCCCCTGACCCACTATCCCCTTCCCCCGCCCCCATTTAAGATGCGAGCTTAAAATGCAGATTTTAAAAATGCTGCCCCTCTAAGGAGAAATACAACCTTAATGAGACACTGACATTTAATTCAAATAAAGAAAACAATCAAATTAAATTGAAATTTCTTGAAATTGTGTCAAATCTATGCCGGGCCAAGCCCCGGAAGCCCTACGTTTCTCCTAATTTTGATAGCAGAAATTTACTTTAAAATGTGTCAAATCTATCGGGCGAAACCCCCTGGAATCTCTGCATTTCTCGCGATTTTGATGGCAGAGAAGTTTTTAATATTGAGTTAAACTGTCAAATCCAGGGTCAAAGTCCTGGGTCACGCCCAGGGCGAAGCCCCCGGAAGCTTAGCGTTTTTTGGCGTGATTTTGTTATAAGAAAATTGCTTTAAATCGTGTCAATTCCACTGACTATAGTTAATTAAAGAGATTATACATTATGGAAAGAATGTTTAAATGTATAGGATCCCCATTGACAACAATATGTTCTTCACGCTTTATTATGGAATCATCTAAGCAACACCAAGGTCTTGGAAGAACACCTTGACTAAAGGTTACTGGGAGCGAATTTTTGGGATCATAGAAGGTAATGAATGGAATACCATATTTTCAAATTGTGTTATAGCTGTACGTAACACTCGAATCCGTTATTTCCAATACCTGATTACCGTTTTATATCTCGCAACGAACTCTTATCTGTGTAAAATGAAATATGCATAATAATCCTTTATGTACTTTTTGTGAAAACTATGTTAAATCCTTGGAGCAACTTTTTTTTGTCATGTACTTAGAGCTTTTCATTCTGGGTTTGAATTACCCGTAATTATCTGCCGTCATCAACGATTAATGATATCTCGTACAGTGTAGTTTCTTTTGGCTTTAAAAATAAGACGTTGCACATATATAATTTTACCATATTCTATGCTAAGCACTTTCTTTACTAATGTAAAATCCGCAATACCCTTCCTACTTTAGGCGATTTAAATAAATATATAAAATCAAAAGTTTCAGGTCGAGTATTACATCGCCTTAAAATATAATAACATCAAACTCTTGGCAGAACTGAAAGTACTTTTTCCACATGAATTTTAGATTCAAATTCATACCTAAAATGTATGCTCTGCTGCTTTCAATAGCATTGCATTCTGTCATGTTCTTATGTTTATGTTTAAGTGTATAATTTTGCTGACTTTGTAAAGTCAGCAAACTTAAAGAAAATAATGTTATGGTATTCTTTTTTTTTTATGATGAATTAATGTAAATATGTTTCAAGAGAGAACAATAAATATAAATAATGGAAGAAAAAAAAATATGTGTATTTAGTTTGGGTCCAGGGTTGATTTTCATGTTTTTGATTTATGAAGAAAGCTTCGAGAAAAAAAAAACACTTACAACGTTCGTTTTGTTTTTGATACAAATTGCAGAAGTTGAGAATAAAAAGTATACAATTTTTTCTCTCCAAAATTCGGAAAAATTGTGCAAATTCTAATTTGTAAAATAGAACAATTGTATGTTTTTTTTTTTTTTGGTAAACGTCGTATTACGTCTATCTGTCTATAGAGTTTCCAAATATTTGATTTTTTCCTAAAAATTCCCAAAATCTTGCTCAAAATATCCGATTTCTCAAAGTATTTGTTAAAAGTATTCGACTTTTCCCTCAAAATTTCTGAAGTATTTGCTCAATATCTGACATTTTGCTCAAAATATCCGAATGGTTTTGCACCTCGGAAAATTTGTGCAGATAATTTGCAAAATAGAAAATTAATATGTTTTTTTTTTTTTATCCGGTCTTAGTATTGAGTTCTGTCACATTGTACCAGCCATCTTGGAGAAAACGATTACAAAATTTGCGAAAACCCAATTTCTAAATGTGGTCTAGAGTTAATCTTTCCTCAAAATTTCCCAAGTTTCTGCGCAAGGTTTTCGACTTTTTCATCAAAATTTCCACCATAATCAAAAGATTTTGCGCAATATATTAGACTTTTTCTTCAAAACTTCTGAGTATTTGCTCAATATCTGACATTTTGCTCAAAATCGAGTTTTTCTTCAAAATTTCTGAATTATCTGACATTTTGCTGAAAATTTTTCCTCAAAATATCTGACTATACCGACATTTGTATTGTTTTACGGGCCCCTGCAAAAGTCTAGCTACGTCATTGGTCAGTGAATTTTTTAAAGAAATTTCACTGGGCGACCACAATAACCCCTAAAACAACTGATGCGAGGCGCGAAAGGATTATGTAAATTCGAAATTTGAGCACCTTCAAAATTAAAGGAGATATTAATTCTGACATAACATGAATAAACTTTGTTTCATATGATGTTGTATGATGTAAAAAACTTTTATTCTATGACTGCATGGGGGGGGGGAGTCATTTTCGCTCAGTGCATCAGAATTTTGTTTACTGGGCGACCGGGCGACCAAATGGTCGCACAAAATTCACTGTTACTGATGAGACCTCCTGTATCTCAGTCTACATCCTCCATCTCCTCAGCAGTGTTTGATGATAATTCAAAATAGTATATGCGAACTTTCGTACACTTATGTAAATTCTGGAGTCATTCATTTTAAGTGAATTGTTATTTTCTCACTTGCACCTGTGTACAGTTGCATTGGGTAACTTGACTCAGGCACGTAGTCAACGAAGGAGGAATAAGAGACCCCCCAAATCGCATATGTTAATTAAACTTTCACATAAACGCAACCCTCAAATGGCAAGTTATGCCTGATTCAGAATCTTGTCCCCCTTCTCCTGCTCCCCCTCCCCACCGTATTTTTGATATATTATATATATGCCTTTTGGCTACTTTCTGATTTGGATTGGGTTGTTGGTCATTTTACGACAGTTTTGACGCAAAGGCTTTTAGTCCCAATATATTGAAGTTCTAGCTTGAGTACCTCATCCTCCCAAGGCCTCCGTACATTTTCTTCGTGACAACGGTTGTCATGATATTACAGCCAAAATTAAAATGGCGACGTTCGGAGAAATGAAACGAAAGAAATAAGACTTTTCATCATGTATTTAGAGAATCCTTAAGTTTTATTGTTCCCATATGCTTATTTGAGGTAAGTGGTTACATTTTGTTTTTATTACAACTGAAAATACACAATACTTTCCAAGGATTTTCATGATAAATTACGCATAGGAGGACATTATCTCAATCTGCGCTCTTCCTATGTATCACTTCCACGAAAATAATTTACAACGTTTGAAGTCGAATTTGTTCTTGATGCTTGATGAAGTAATCCTGATAAGCTCCACTTGGGCTAAGCTAGGATGGAACGAGGGTGGAAGTGGATGAACACCGGGTTTCCACCCTACTTTTTACGATAAGTGTTCAGAGAACCAAATGGTGTGACCACAGGTGTTCCTAGCCACAGGTGTTCCTAAGTACTGTACTAATCCTAGCGTTACGGCACAGGTGTGTCTAGCGTTACGGCCACAGGTGTTCCTAGCAATATGGCAACCTATATACTTATTACATATATAACAAGGTTTATCACCTGTTTTCCTAGCGTTATGGCAACCTATACTTATTAACAAGATAGGTCACCTCCTACCGCGACTTTTGAAGTGTATATGAAAATTCCTTTTTTTGACCACTTACCAATCTTAATTACATTTTTTGACTCAACTTACATTTGCTAGAGACTTCTTCGTTTGTAAGCCTCAGTATTTGTTCTTTTTTTCTGATGAGATGTACAAACGATGGATTTTCTACCGACATTACAGTCATGACAGTGTAAAACTTAAGCCCGACAATTTGCTGCAAACCAATTGAAGTGCTGCTTCTTCATGACGTCATCACAATGTTTCTTTGGTTTGCAGCAAGTTGTTGGGCCTGGGAAGCAGGATGAAGAGACATAGGGACCACCCTGTTGTCGGCGGTGGCGTCCACAATTGTTTAACATGAGCTCATAACTTAAGGTATGAATGGTGTATATTTATGTAACTTGGCAAGTTGGCACAGAGGTAGAGGACATTGGTACTGTTCAAATGAGCATGATTGTGGGGTTGTGTGTGCATACTAATTTGCTTATTTGCCTAGTAGCAATGAAAATATTTGTATTGATGATATTTCTTAAATTAAAGTGGGTGTTGTGATTTTGTTTACATAAATGTTCATATATGTAAAGAGCATTGATGGGGAGGTGTATTGTGCATATCAATTAGGTTATTTGCATAACAACACTAGACTTTTATGAAAAATGTTTAACCTGAGATCATATCTTAAGTTATGAATGGTTTACAGTCACGTAGCTTGGCACAGGACATTGTTACTGTTCAGATGATCATGATTAGGGGTTGTGTACAGAGGTTGCGTTATAATTTTTTGCCTGGCGTATTTGCTTACGACAAGCCCTTGAAGTTTGGCGTATTTTGTCAATTTGCCGTCGTATGTACAGGGCATTGCGTAATGTACGGGGCATTGCGTAATGTACAGGGCATTGCGCGCTAGCGAAGCATGCAAGTAATTGTTACTAACACAACACACTTGTGTAGGCCTGCCTCACCAAAGTGATTGAAAATTGTGCTTAAAATACCAAAAACTTTATAAGATTGGACTATTATTATCATAAAAAATATTACGAAAAAGTTCATACCCTTTCCTTGTATAATGTTGATTGTTGAGTCATGAAATTTGGGTTAACAATCCCAAAATAAACTAAAAAATACTTTTTTATCGCATCCAAACTTTCATTAGGTTTTAGTGAACTTTGACCAATTGTCAGCAATAATATACTATTCAGATCTTGAACACGCCTACTTCTTTACAGTATAGTAACTTGACTTGCAGACTGTAATTACTTCAGGAATACACAATCAACACAATACAGGAGGAAACTTAAATCCTAGCTAATAATATCGTTGACAATTGACAGCCTGCATTCAAAACAACATAAAAAACTTTCACATACACTGTACAGTGTACGTACATCATGCATAGGGTCTATGTACTAGCCTATATGTGTTTAAGGCAGCACTACGGGCATGTTGAACCATTCGGCCGTAAGTCTTGTAGTTGTGTAATTTTTCTTTTATTTATGAGTAATTCAAAATTAATTTTGTATGAAATAAAACTTTGAATCGTATCAGAGAGGTAAGATGTTCATGATTTTAGTAATATTAATGAAAAACTCTGGCGTAAAATTCCACATGCTATATCTAAATCTTACGACGCAGGTACAACCTGTGTCGTAAGAAATTTCAGCCATGGCGTAAAATACGACAAATTTGTCGTTAACGCGATCTCTGGTTGTGTATGCATACTAATAAGCATTTTTACATAATAATGAACATTTGTATCTATGATATCTCTTTAATTAAGGTGGGTGTAGTGATTTTGCATACACAAATGGCAATATATGTAAAGAGCATTGTTCACACTTAATGGTGATGTGAAGAGTTCATATTAAATATATTATTTGCATAACAATAGACTTGTTCAATCAACTCAAATTATGAATGGTGTACATTCATGCAAAGTGGCACAGGTAGAGTTTACAAAAAAGATATCTCAACAACTGATGATTGGATTTGGATTCAATTTGTTGTGTGGTTTTGTTACTGCTAAAGGACAAAGTGACTAAAATTTGAGACATTGGAACAGGGGAATGGTGCAAATGGAGGGGTGGTGACATGTTTATGTTTGTTTGTCATCAAGATATCTTAAGAACTGATAATTGTATTCTGATCAAAATTGGTGCGTGGCTTTGTTACTGCCTAAGAATAAAGTGCAACAAATTTGGGACATATTGGAACGGGAAGGGTGCAAATGGACGGGTGGGGACATTTCAAGGTGAGTTTGTTTTTTGTCAGTCATCAAGATATCTCAACAACTGATGATTGGATTTGGATTATATTTGTTGTGTGGTTTTGTTACTGCTTAAGGAAGAAGTGATTACAATTTGAGACATATTGGAATAGGGGAAGGGTGCAAATGGAGGGGTGGGCATAGTTTAGGGCAAGATTTATCAACACTTAGTTGAAACTTTCCAATAGAATGTGCTGAACAATGAACTCATGCCATGAAAGAACAGCTATGCAATGAATTTTCTGGACTCAAAGAAAATCAATTGAAGTGGTCTCTGGTATCAATGAAATCAAAACAATTTGTTTCTGCCCTGAATGAAAATAATGGAATGTGAAACTACCCTGTATACAGCTCAAACAATGAATGCTTAGCCTAAAGTAAACTGAAAACAATAATCACAAGTGATGATTCTCAAGTGTTTAGAATGTAAATGGCAGTAAGGATCAACAGTAAGAAAGAGATTGTTTGGGGTTAACACTTGGTGGGTTGAGGGTTTCTGAGGTAGAATATATTCTGGTGAGGAATGAACAGGGGCAGAGGTATGCGCTCTGCAGAGTGCTATAATTCTAGTTTTGACTTGTTTTTACGTTGTGGAGGCTTATTGAAATGTAGGACATACACTGTATAGGTGTAGGGCCTACTCATATGGTTATTACTGCAGGCACACTTGTGTATATGACTTATCTCATGCCCAACATAGGTTCCAAATTTTTAAGTCCATTCAGTTTTCGAGAAGAAGCAGAACAAATTCGATTTCAATCGTAAATTATTTGACATTGATACTGATAACAACAGTCACAACAAGCTGAGGCTCTAACGTTAAACGTTACAATACAAAGTTACATCTTACAACCTATGGAGAACACTCAGAAAAATTATTCTTTTCCTAACTCACTGAAACTGATTGCAAATCAGATCTCACCAAATTGAATGTGGATATCAATCCTCTTGTTCCGTTAATAACATATTAAGTGTGACACTGACATTTTTATAAAAAATAACTTTTTTTACCCCAAAATGTAAGTGAAAAACAGCAGAATGGGTGCCACCTATTGACTCAACTTCAATCACCATAATGAAATTATATTACATTTTCATAAATGCCTCCCATTGGCATAATTGTATGGAATGCAGAAAGCATCATTTTTCTATCAAATTTCAGGTTTAAAAAGGTAGTATTTTTATAAAATAATAAAAAGATTAGTGTCAATTTGTTTGTAGGAAGTAGAATTTGTAATAGTCTAGCCTCTAGGCCTAGGTTAATAAGTTTTAAATTCTAAAATAACATCATGCTGATTTTTTAATTATGCTTGATCAAATTATTTTTCAGGTGTTGCTTCAGTACATGTACCTCTGTGTAATGTGTATTACAAATTGTGTTCCTTTTAGGTTACGACACGCTATTTATCAACATGCCAACTGGACTAGAAAAGCAAACAGCCAAGGGGCTAACTGATAGCGGGGAAACTCCCTCTTTCGAGAGTAAAGTAATTGCCCCCAGAAATCCAAAATTGATTAAAGGAGATGCTGAGGAAACTAAGGTACGTCCATTATATTTATAGTCTTTGATGATTAAATGCGTTTTTTAATATAAATAATCATTGGGGAGGGTTATTCTCCATCTGTGGGAAGGGCGGGAGAAGTTTAATAGTGGTGGAGACGGATGGGGGAGGGGAGTAATGATCATGATATTAATACTTTCGTAAATGTGTACTCTTGTCTCATTTGCGCGATTGTGTGGAATGCATATTCATGTTACTAGTGGGGGTGGGGGGATTGATCTTAATCTCCCTCACCCCTCTGCAACATTTGCCAATGCACCCTCACAGTCCATCACATTCTCCTTGCTTGCCCCCTTGTACAACCTTCCCAGAGCTTCCCTCGCTGCCCACAACTCAGTAGTCGAGCTTTTTAAAAAAAAAGCCCGGATGAAATTATCTCCTTCATCATGCTTCCCTCTACAACCATATTTAGTCCTCCTTCCCCACCCCCTCTCTCTCTACATTACTTTTTTAACCACACCTCCTCTCTTAATCCCAGCTTTCTGGCTTTTAGTTCTTATGTTTCTCTCAATCTCCCCCTGTTTACTCTCCTTCCTACCTCTGGAATGATCTAACCTCTCAGGCACAATTTGACCCTTGCTGTTGTGAGGCCGTTAAACTCTCATCAAACAAACAAATAAACAAACTTAATACCTGGTGATCAAATTTAGGGCTTGTTTTAAATCAAGTAACCCAGTGTGGAATGGATGGTAAATTGGTGAAGGTTAGCGATTGATATTACCTCATTGTTATTCATTTTATTCTGATTGAGTGTTGTTTGATGACTTTTATAGTAGACCTCCGCATGATGTTTCTTTTTATTTCCTTCAACTTCGGATGTAGAATGGTGAAAAACTAAGTTAAGGTTTAACATTTAAAGTTGGGTATCCTGGGCACAGAAAACCTACAAGTATAAGTCTTGGAGAAATAATGAGATTTGTGAATGTGAACCATTAACTCTTTTTTAGAAAATTACTATACCACTTATAAGAACCAGTAAAAGTCTTTGCTAAAACTTAATCTATGCAGACCCCTAGCTTTGCTGCTTCACAGGGGCAGCCCACCCTGCCCCTCCATGGACCCACCTGCCCCCTGGGGCTCTGCCCTGCCCCTCCATGGACCCGCTTGCCCCCCTGGGTGTCTGCCCTGCCCCTCAGAAAAAATGTATTAAAAAAATAGAGTTTGTTTTAAACTTTATAATATAACTAGCCTCATAAATGAAATACCTTACATGGATACAAAACACAGAATGATAGCATAGTATGCAATTGTACTGTTTGGCGAATGAATGGTCCTTATCAATCAAAATAGCTAAAATACCAGAACTTCTTCACCAGGGGCTTGAGCCTTGAGGGGACTCATGGACTACACGCCGAAAAAAACACAGCGCTACTCAACAAGTCTAGCATCCTGCTCCTTTTAAAATTAAGCTAGGGGTTTGTACAGACAGATTTTCGTGCACCCTTTTCCCTAACAGGGTATTCAAATTAGACCCCTTTTTAGAGTCATTTGATAGCTTATAGCCTTAAAACACCAGATGATGATATGTAATGTTCATGTTTCTTTTAAGGTCACACCTTCGGTGTACATGAAAGAGATTGCACAAACGACAGAAGAGAAGCTAGCCAACACCCATGACATGAGGATACCACAGATCATAGAGCTCCTTGACATGGGGGACAACACCCACCAAAAAGTAAGGTTACCAACAATAGGCTATTGTGTTGAAGTTATCTGAGGATATTTGCCGTTGTCATTAAAGTTACCTTAGAATTTCTGCCATTGTCATTGTGTATTAACCATTAGTAATGTTGATCTGCATCATGCTGATGCTGACATTTAAAGGGATTATTTAAGGGAATTGTGGTGGTGAAAGCAATATCATTGGCAGCCGTGGTGATGGTCATGGTACAGTATTTGCAGAGTTCGAATTAATTCCACAATTTCCCATGGTTCTGAATAAAGGTGTCAAAAATCTTCCCACGAAAAACCATGACAGAAATAATATATTAATGTAATAAACATATCTTTATATGCTCACACTCTACCACATAATGTTCCTTCTTTTGCATTTTAATGGTACTATTTATCACACAATTACGTGGGGATACATTCTTAGAGTAATGAACCAGAAACATTTTGGTCGAAGCCTTAACTTTTTATCACACATACTGTTGCTTACTTGAGAATTTTTTTTTTTTAAACATTTTGCCAGAAATCTGTTTTTCACATGGTTAAAACTGCCGGAACAGTGACTAAGTAGTTGTTGGGGAAGGTGTGTAATATCACACATTTACTCATCATAAAACATAAGTTTTGGAATAGCAAAAATTATCATGTTGTGTTACTTTCCCTTTCTTTAGAACTTCTACAAGTTTTTAACAATGTAAATAAAGTTACAATTACTACAGGTGTCACTTGTTGTTTATAAGCACTAGTGGCATTTTAATAGATGCTGTAGTTTGATTGCTGATCAAAGGCCAAATGTCACCTTTCAATGTAAAACAATAACGATTATGTGTATGAAGCTAATTCTACCAGCACATAATTAATTTTCCGTGAAATTTAGAGTAAAATGTGTGAGATTTTGAGCAAAGTACAATTTGTTTAAGTTTATGAGTAGCTTATTCACTCTCAAGAGTTCTGACTGACAAAATTTCCAGATCCTTCATCTAGGAAAAATTTGTAATGTAGTATGTGATGGACTGTTTAACTTCTTTTTGTAATACTTAATATTTATACCTTGAAATTCAATTTACATCTTGAAATTCAACATTTGAGGAGTTTTAGAAAGTCTGAAATAGTTCAAAGTTATTTGGGGGTATAACAAACTTTCAAAATTTCCAACAAATTTCCTTAAGTGAATGTGATAGAGCACAGGTTCTTAACTAAATTTTTCCAAGTGCCATCATTTCACAACAGCCGCAGGCCGTGGGCCAATTGCATGGCAAAATCAGCATCACGTGACAAACAAAACCCCTCAAAACAATCCCTGAATACAAACAAGCTGAGAGCACGCCCAATAAGAAGGATGTATGCCAGATGTCGGTGGTTCTCTTATCATCCTTCATTTGACAAGGCTGCCCATTTTATAATCGAACTAAAGATAACATTTTGCTTGATAAGCTCTGATGTTATAGTGCGCAGATCTGCCTAGGAAAAACCAAAATAAACAAGTATTTTAGAATTTTACCGATCTCATTCAGATTTTTTTTTTTCCCGCTACAACTATTGTTTGCGGGCCAGAGTGGATTGTCTGGCGGGCCAAATTTGGCCCGCTAGCCGCCTATTAGAATTGCCGTAATAGAGGATTCAAGAAAATGGAAAGGTATTCCAAACTTTCCATTTTTTTCCTACTTTTTAAGTCTTAAGTTAAGATATGCAAATCCACCATATATTTAGGCCTGAGAAATAAAAAAAAAGCTTATAAATGGGCCAAACTGTTTTGATGATTTTTCCCTATATTCTTTATTTTTATCAAATTCTAAGACGGTATAGCTTATTTTGCCACTGTCTTTTAAAGCTTACGTGATTTTTCTGGAAACTGCTTTAGTTGAATCAGGTTTTTACTTTATTTTTTGTACAGTTCTCCATCATTGATACTGATGAGCCTCTGTTCCAGCCTTTTCCGTCAGAGATTACATTTCAACAATTTGAGCCACATGAAGTGTACGAGGTTCCATTGTTACTGAGAAACAATGACAGAGTATGTTCATTTGCCAAATGTACAGTTCAGTCACATTAATTAAGTTTCAGAGAACATAATGATATTCATAGCATCAGATTAAGTCTTGAACATAGTTTTGATGTTGCATAATATTTTATTGAGTAGATATTAAAGCTAACACAATGACTTATACTTGCAGTCTTCCCCCCTCCCTCTCTTCCCCATTATCATAGCTACGAAAGTGCCCCTTTTCCAATTTTAGTATTAACTGGAAAAACAAATCACTTTTACAGGTATTTGGGTTCGGAAAAGCCATGTCCATATTCATCGCACATTTTATTACAATACAAAGAAACAGAAAGTTTGTGACTGCCCTTTAAAGCCAATTATAAAATAAATTTTGATATCAATTTTGCTTCATTTTTGTGAGCCACTTTATGTATATTTTATTGAATAAATTCTGTGATTGTTCTGCAAGTAGGTTAAAAAATTGTTGTATCACCTGTATATTTATATAGTAGATCATCTTTCAAATATTATTTTTTGATCATCTTTCAAATATTATTTTTTCACGGTAACACATTTTGTTCAAAAAAATAAGATTGAAGCAAGGCAATATTTTTTTTAAGCATGTCCATCTTTTATGAAAGAAGAACTCAAAGGAAACAAAATAGTGAAGAAAGCATTCAAAAATTGTATTCTGTTAAGGAGACATTTAAGTTTAAAGTTTGGTATCATTTGTGTAAAAACTATTGAAATCAGACTAGTTGTGATGTCATAGCCTCAGATTCCTCAAAGTCTTTATGTATTCTATCATATTTTGTCCTGTGATTTTGTGGCTTCAAAACCATGGGACATGTCAAAAAAACTGAATCCAGGAAGGGTATTTATAGTATACCACCTGAAGAAAGTTCAAGGAAAAAAAAACTTATATAGTGAACAAATTTAAATAAACTCTCTTTAAAATACATTAACAATTGTTCAGAATGCAAAGATGAAGACGCCAACTTTCCATAGTTATTTTTTATTTAACTACACCAGTTATTTCTACACAGATAAGATAAAGCTTTAAAATTGAATATTTCTTCACCATTTTGTTTCTTTTGAAGTCCTCTTTCATATGAGATGGACTTGCTTAATCTCCTGAATTAATCCTGTAAGTCAAATAGACATTTTACTGTATACCTTTAGAAGCTAAAATAGTGGCCTTTAAAACCAGCTATTAAAGATAATTTGAGTAAGTAGGAAAATGTTGTTGGTTAGGTAGGGTTACAGCAACACAAACTTGTTTACATGAAGTATTGCACAAGTTTACTTTTCACATAGGTATCCAGATTGGTCAAGGTTTACCAAGCAGATTCACCTTATTTCAAGATTATCAGTCCACCAGATATAGCAACTAAAGTTGCCCCTGGGATGCCGACCATTTTCAGGATACAGTTTATTCCAACAGAAAGAAGGTATGTATAACAAAAATTAAAATAGCGTTTGAAGTCAAGTTCTGTTTTTTAATTAATTCCTTGCTGAAGTTAAAGGAGCACTCGGCTCAATGTTAGTTCCTATTATTCTGGAGTCTCTCGAATATTCAAACACAGTTTTTGTGCATGTGATGATCATGATAACCTTTGATTTGAATGTTCAATTCAACCGTGATTATTTTAATGAAAACTGAAGTAATTTTGCATCTTTCTGTCTGAATCAAATTTGCTGGGCTTTAAATTTAAGGTACATGATTCAAAAACATTGGATTAACAAAATAAATAACCTAGTCTGCCAATAGCAGCACAGCAGGGAGGAGTGAGAAGGGGGTGGGAACTCTTTCCTCCCACTTTTCTCCAGTTTATACTTCCAGTTCATCCAATTTGAGGTTGAAATGTAGAGGGCAGAGAGAGTTGGGTCCTTACATTGCCAAAATGTAGAGGGCGGAGAGAGTTGGGTCCTTACATTGCCAAAATGTAGAGGGTGGAGAGAGTTGGGTCCTTACATTGCCAAAATGTACAGGGTGGAGAGAGTTGGGTCCTTACATTGCCAAAATGTACAGGGTGGAGAGAGTTGGATCCTTACATTGCCAAAATGTAGAGGTTGGAGAGAGTTGGGTCCTTACATTGCCAAAATGTACAGGGTGGAGAGAGTTGGGTCCTTACATTGCCAAAATGCAGAGAGCGGAGAGAGTTGGATCCTTACATTGCCAAAATGTAGAGGGTGGAGAGAGTTGGGTCCTTACTTTGCCAAAATGTACAGGGTGGAGAGAGTTGGGTCCTTACTTTGCCAAAATGTACAGGGCGGAGACACTTGGGTCCTTACATTACCAAAATGTAGAGAGCAGAGAGAATTGGGTCCTTACATTGCAGAAATGTAGAGGGTGGAGAGAGTTGGGTCCTTACATTGCCAAAACGTACAGGGTGGAGAGAGGTGGGTCCTTACATTGCCAAAATGTACAGGGTGGAGAGAGTTGGGTCCTTACATTGCCAAAATGTAGAGGTTGGAGAGAGTTGGGTTCCTACATTGCCAAAATGTACAGGGTGGAGAGAGTTGGGTCCTTACATTGCCAGAATGTAGAGGTTGGAGAGAGTTGGGTCCTTACATTGCCAAAATGTAGAGGGCGGAGAGAGTTGGGTCCTTACATTACCAAAATGTACAGGGTGGAGAGAGTTGGGTCCTTACATTGCCAAAATGTAGAGAGCGGAGAGAGTTGGGTCATTACATTGCCAAAATGTACAGGGTGGAGAGAGTTGGGTCCTTACATTGCCAAAATGTAGAGGTTGGAGAGAGTTGGGTCCTTACATTGCCAAAATGTACAGGGTGGAGAGAGTTGGGTCCTTACATTGCCAAAATGTAGAGGTTGGAGAGAGTTGGGTCCTTACATTGCCAAAATGTACAGGGTGGAGAGAGTTGGGTCCTTACATTGCCAGATTGTAGAGGTTGGAGAGAGTTGGGTCCTTACATTGCCAAAATGTAGAGGGCGGAGACAGTTGGGTCCTTACATTACCAAAATGTACAGGGTGGAGAGAGTTGGGTCCTTACATTGCCAAAATGCAGAGAGCGGAGAGAGTTGGATCCTTACATTGCCAAAATGTAGAGAGCGGAGAGAGTTGGGTCCTTACATTGCAAAAATGTAGAGGGTGGAGAGAGTTGGGTCCTTACATTGCCAAAATGTAGAGAGCGGAGAGAGTTGGATCCTCACATTGCCAAAATGTAGAGGGTGAAGAGAGTTGGGTCCCTACATTGCCAAAATGTAGAGGGCGGAGAGAGTTGGGTCCTTACATTGCCAAAATGTAGAGGGTGCAGAGAGTTGGGTCATTACATTGCCAAAATGTAGAGGGTGGAGAGAGTTGGGTCCTTACATTGCCTCTACTATCTTTGAAGTTTTGTTCAATGTTCAACTGTTTATTTAAATTGAAATGTGCATACAACTTTGTGCCTATTTAGACAGGAAAATTCTAAAAGCTGTGAAATGGCCAATTTTGATATTCAATTTATTATCAATATTTTTGATATCAATTTACAGTAGCTATTGTTGCCTGAACTTGTCCATTTACATTCAGAAACTGAATGTTTGGTTATTCTAGAAATACTTGGAACGTATCTACAGTCCAACAGATTATCAGGTTTCAATTTTCTTGAAAGCTTTTCTGTGCTTTTTGCTCTACAAGTGATATTTTTTTACTTTCATCTTCTCAATCTAAAACAATTTTATTCCACAGGATTATAACCACGAGCTGATCTGCATGACAGAGAGGGAAAAATTTGTGGTACCCGTCCGGGCCATTGGAGCTAGAGCGGTTCTTGATTTCCCAGATGCAGTCAACTTCTCCACATGCCCAGTCAAATACCCATCCACAAAAATGCTTCTTGTCCGGAATATTGGAAACAGGGAAGCCAGATTCTCCCTTGATGTTCCAAAGTAAGTAGTAATTGATTGAGTGATCAATGATCGATGACCACTCGTTTGGCTAACGGTGCCAGAACATTTTGTAAGATGAAGGGCCAAAGATATCTCGGCGTGGGGTCCAAGGGCAAAGTCCCCAGAAGCTCTGTGGTTTTAGTGCATTTGGGGCTAAAAAGTAGGCCTAAAATGAATTGAGTTTTGCATATTGCAATTCTTACAGAGAGGATTTTACCTTCCCAGTTGCATGCTTTCTGCCTGGTTGGGAGGTAAAGTTGAGAAGTTATTAAAATCAAATTGAAAACAAATTGAAGGAAAATTTAGTAAAATTTTGGGGAATTTGGGTAAAATGTGGCAACATTTCCCGAAAAGTGACTAAATTTCCCCCAAATGAGCAATATTAAAATTTATTGATATTTAAAGGGAATTTCCCTGAGAAAAAAAAAGAAGACAAAACTGCTTGAAAACAAAGGAGAATTCCCAAAAGTGAAGGAAATGTTCCGAAAATTGCTCGAAAATGGATGAAATTTACCAGAAAATGATGGGTATTTCAAGGAAATTTTACAATTTCTGATTAGCGTCAACTTAAACATTGATAGAAACTTATTTTTCCTGCTTGTAACCTGGAAAATGTGGGGGTCTTGTCCTGACTTCCTGCCCTCCCCCTCTGAGATGGGACCCTTAAGCCTTTGGTTGCTTTACTTTGCACTCATGAGGCGTAAAGGCCGTTAGGCTCTGTGCTGAAATTATTTCCACATCTTAACTGCATCAATTACAAATAAAGGTAGTCATGTATGCCCACTCCTGACAAATCCTTTAAATCTGAATGGCAATAAACAGCCAACTATTGTTGCTCAGTAAGCTTTCTGCTCCACTATCCTGAACTAATATGGCAAGCAAATACACTGCACTTGTGTGATGAAGCTGGTTAACAATAGATCCTTTCATTGAATCAGCGAAGTGGAAAGTTTAGACAGGGCTGATATCTCAGAAATGGTTGTGATTTTTGACAAGCAGGAAGATTAAGTTTTCTTAAATCTGCCGTACCGCGGATATTTTAATCAATTGTAGTAACGGTATTTATACAGCATGTACTTGTGGCGGGATAGTATGTTACAGCACCTCTGCTGCTGTAATAATCCAACGGTATCTACCATCTTCAAGATCGTTTTAAGGTCTCTTGGTTGAAACGTCAATCCAACTCTGCAAGAAGTAGATCCGAAGCATGGCCAGATGGAAGTACAGAAGTATTGCTGCCTGAAGTATTCAAGTTCTTCAACAGACGAAACTTGAAGTGATTTCTGTGTCAATTAGATGGATTGTTTTCCTACAAAAACGCTTTAAGTTTGTAGGTCTTTGGTCATCTGAATGAGTATTAATAAATTTGTTTCAGTGATTTTATTTTCTATACAAAGAAACATATTGTGTCTAAATGGTAGACTTTAGGTTCAAAATTGGGAGGTGGGTGGGGGGAAAAACACCCACTTCTGAAAAGGTGGAGGGGCCATGGCCTCTTGGTTGTAACGTCAATCCAACTCAGCAAGAACTAGATCCAAAGCATGGCCAGATGGAAGTACAGAGGTATTGCTGCCTGAAGTATTCAAGTTCTTCAACAGACGAAACTTGAAGTGATTTCTGTGTCAATTAGATTGATTGTTTTCTTACAAAAACTTTTTTCATTTGTGTCATGTATGTTTGTAGGTCTATGGTCATCTGAATGAGAAGCAATATATTAATAAATTGTTTCAATGATTTTATTTTCTTATTTAAAGAAATATATTGTCTAAATGATACATTTGTAAGTTCAAAGTTGGGGGGCCAAACACCCACTTCTGAAAAGTTGGAGGGGCATGGCCCATGCCCCTCCCCCCCCCTTCCTCACTTCCCATGCCTATGCATTTGGATGCCTTGGAAAAATAAAAATCATCCCTGAGCAGAAACATTAGCATAGATCCTGCCTGTTAGATATCCAATTTTTCATGATTTTTATGATTAAAAAGACAACCCAAATTGTAAAGGTCAGTGCTCGTTGGAGCAGTCAATTTTAACCGATTCTGATGTGATCATTAGCTGTGACTCTCCTTAAATTCTGTTCCAGCAAGTCCAAACCACAAACCCAAATACTGTTAATAATATAACCAATTATTGTCCATGAAATAAACCTCCAACTAAATGATAGTTTATCCAGGCATGAAACACCTACATGAATTATAAGGGTCATTGTGTATTGTACTCTGCAAGCACAGTGAAGGCTTGTGGTGTACTCTGCAAGCATAGTGGGCTTGTGGTTGTGTATTGTACTCTGCAAGCACAGTGAAGGCTTGTGGTGGCTGGGCCATTGTGTATTGTACTCTGCACAGCTGAAGGCTTGTGGTGGCTGGGCCATTGTGATTGTACTCTGCAAGGCTTGTGGTGGCTGGGCCATTGTGTATTGTACTCTGCAAGCACAGTGAAGGCTTGTGGTGGCTTTGGGCCATTGTGTATTGTACTCTGCAATTGTACACAGTGAAGGCTTGGGTGGCTGCCATTGTGTATTGTACTTGTGAAGGCTGGGTGGCTGGGCCATTGGGCTATTGTGTATTGTACTCTTGTGGTGGCAATTGTGTATTGTACTCTGCAAGCACAGTGAGTGAAGGCTTGTGGTGGCTTGAAGGCCATTGTGTATTGTACTCTGCAAGCACAGTGAAGGCTTGTGGTGGCTGGGCCATTGTGTATTGTACTCTGCAAGCACAGTGAAGGCTTGTGGCTGGGCCATTGTAGCTGGGCCATTGTGTATTGTACTCTGCAAGCACAGTGAAGGCTTGTGGTGGCTGGGCCATTGTGTATTGTACTCTGCAAGCACAGTGAAGGCTTGTGGTGGCTGGGCCATTGTGTATTGTACTCTGCAAGCACAGTGACAGTGAAGTGAAGGCTTGTGGTGGCTGGGCCATTGTGTATTGTACTCTGCAAGCACAGTGAAGGCTTGTGGTGGCTGGGCCATTGTGTATTGTACTCTGCAAGCACAGTGAAGGCTTGTGGTGGCTTGGGCCATTGTGTATTGTACTCTGCAAGCACAGTGAAGGCTTGTGGTGGCTGGGCCATTGTGTATTGTACTCTGCAAGCACAGTGAAGGCTTGTGGTGGCTGGGCCAGTGGACCATGTATTTTGAGTAACATGTGTCTGGAAACTTTTCAGCATGCTCAACCTGAGCTTCATTGCTCGTGGTTTCAAAATAAAGAAAAAGTAGGGAACTGTCTGGCCCGATCTCAGTTATTTTGGACATCGGGTATGACTATATATTTTTTAAGGAAAAGACCAGCAAATGTTTCAGCTGGGGATAAGCACCGACCCTATGCGCATAATGGCTCGGATGGATGTACCTAACTATATTATGTTAGATGCATTAAACATTTAAGAAATAAGCATTTGCGAAGGACGGGAAAATAAAGATAATAGCATCTTACAGGGTTTTTATTTGTTACTCAGGCCTATATTTGTGTTGTATTGTAGATTAAAAAGCAAAAATTAAGTGACCTTGCAGTGTAAAGTGTGATGTCATAATTGGAAATCCAAGATTATTTTTCTTTCATTTAGAGTGTAAGGTACTTTAGCAGATGGGTAAAATCATTTTCTTGTAGAGTACATGTTATACCCCACAATCACAATAATTAAACAAATATTTCCAATAATCTCAAAAGAGGCAATTAATTAGAATAAAAAAATACATAAACAATTATCTTGGATCTGCAATGAAGAAATCACATTTTACACTTCAAGGTCACTTTTCAACACACTAGTGAAATCTTTGAAGTGCATTAACTCCTGAATGGAAAAAGATATCAACATGGTGATTTCACCAATTTGTTTTTGTAACCTTTACTTTACCAGGGCTTTGAAAAATGCAAGTCCAATTTTTGTAACTTTTTCTTGCATATGCATTTTTGAAAACCTTCCTTTCATTTCCTTTCATTGCAAATTTGGTTGACTGGAAGCTAAGATATTTATATAAATCTTTTGAGTAATGAAAGCTAAAATTAGGAAATATTGGACAAAAATATGAAAATTACACAATTTTTGGCTAAATTTGGTCAACAAATGGCCAATCTTTGCTCAAGTATAAACTTCTTGTCAATATTGAAAACAGAGATTTGTGTTACATATTTAGTTTTTTTATAAAATTTTTTTCCAATGATGCTAATCTATGATTTTTAGCAAGAAGGGAAAGATGAAAAACACTAAAAATGATTTTTGTTAAATGACCCCTGAAAACCGCTGCAGAAAAATTACAGTGCAGTAGTCTCAGTAGGACTCAACTTTGCTTTGTGGGCTCTACGTAATCATTGAATATGATGTGAAATTTAATTATTATAGCAATGGATTCAAATAGAGGGGGTATGCCTTTGTTTATTTAATAAATGAAAGAAAACTGCAATTATTTTGAATGGCAGTTCAACAAAACATGTGCAATTTCCAGTTTGGGAACAGGACTTTTTAAAAAATAGGGTCAAAAATTCATGAAATTTTAAAGAAATTTCTCCAGAACAAAAGATTGCAAGTAGGAATTAGACAAATTAGACCAGATTTCAATACAATCATATCTTAAAACTTGTGTGTTTGATTTTGAAGCAAAAGAAAATAATGTAGTTTGAAGTATTGTAAGATTTAAAAGTTTGAAGATTGAAAAGAAGAAAAAAACAATTTTGTCACTTTTTTATCAATTTTTGAGTTTACATATTTCCAACCTACTTTTTCTCAAAAATCTGTAATATGGCTCCTATACACAAGTAACATTTTGTGAAAGAAATGTTTGATTACTTTGTAGTGATACTAAGATTACCCCTATAAGATTTTGGTATGGTCCCAATTTTATTTTTAGAAAATGGTGGTTTGAAAAGAGTGATATTATTGCCACGTGGTAGAGTATTAGGGTTAATAGTAAATGCAGATTGATGGGAATATTTCTTTAAAATGTTGCAATGATATGTTGTCATCAACCGTGTAAGCGATAAACAGATTTAAAACATGGCGTATCATATGTGAGGATAAATAAAAGTATGGTAAACCTACTCTGGATCTTCAAAGTGTTTATCTTTTTATTTTTCCTTAGACCCTTCACTGTAAGCCCTCAAAATGGAGTCCTTCCTATTGGTGAGAGTATGCAGATTGAGATCACATTCCAACCATTGGGGGTGGGCGACCACAATGAGGATCTGATCATCAGTTATGATACAGGTAATATTTATCCTTTGAGATTTTTCACCTTTTTTTTCATTCACAAATTTTGTAGTCTCGAAAGTCTTGTAAATTAGAGACTGAAATTAAAGTTTGATGTTTTGTGAAATAACTTTATATGGGTGATTCTGACAGGTAAGTGAGATTACCATTTTTACCAAGTGATGAGACATTGGTCAAAGTGCATTGCAAGAAAAAGTGATGAGACATTAGCCAATGTGCTTTGCAAGGAAAAAGTAAAACAGATTTGTTAAAGTGCATTGCAAGGAAATAGTGATAACAGATTTGCCAAAGTGCATTGCAAGCAAAAAGTGATAACACATTTGCCAAAGTGCATTGCAAGCAAAAAGTGATAATAGATTTACCAAAATGCATAGCAAGCAAATGTGATAACATATTTTGTCAAAGTGCATTGCAAGCAAAAAGTGATAACATATTTTGTCAAAGTGCATTGCAAGCAAAAAGTGATAACATATTTTGTCAATGTGCATTGCAAGCAAAAAGTGATAACATATTTTGTCAAAGTGCATTGCAAGCAAAAAGTCATAAGAGATTATTTTCCAAAATACATTACAAGATGAAAGTGAAAGAAATTTGCCAAAGTGCATTGCAAGCAAAAAGTGATAACAGATTTGCCAAAGTGCATTGCAAGCAAAAAGTCATAAGAGATGATTTTCCAAAATACATTACAAGATGAAAGTGAAAGAAATTTGCCAAAGTGCATTGCAAGCAAAATGTGATAAGAGATTTGCCAAAGTGCATTGTAAGCAGAAAGTGATAAAAGATTTGCCAAAGTGCTTTGCACACAAAACGTAATAAGAGATTTGTCAAAGTGCATTGCAAGCAAAAAGTGATAAGAGATTTTGCCAAAGTGTATTGCAAGATATAAGATGTCAAAGTTTATTTGAAGCAAAAAGTGATAAGAGATTTGCCAAAGTGCATTGCAAGCAAAAAGATTTGTCAAAGCATTCCATAACTCTAACTTACACAAAGGGTATTTTCTGTATGCCTGTTGCAAAGTTCATATTTGTGAGTAAAATGATATTTATTTAAATTTTAAAATAAGTTGTTTTATAAGTTGTTTTGTTATTTATAAACTGCTACCAGAAGAGTACCTATCCATTTTTGCAATAATCAAAAATATCATTTGGAGCATTATTTTACCTGAGGCCAAATTAATATTGATTTATCTGCAATTGATATATTGTTGTGTTGTTGTTATTAAATGTTTTATATGATAGAAGAATAGATAGTGGAAGGCTTTTGAAGTTGATAATATGCCAGAAATTTGTATAAAATTACACAAGTTTACATCTTGGTGATATCTTGTATTTTTAAAATGAAATTGTCAGTATTTGATTGATTTAACACATAACTTTTCACAGATTTTTTCAAGTTTGATCCTTTCCCATATCAATAAGCAAAAATTTGTTATTAGTACTTAAAATTTTAATCATTTCTTGGATATTTTGTATATTCCATGTATATAGAAATTTTGATAGTACGTAGCACATTTTTATAAGGATAAATTCCTTTGCCTCCCATCCCCAGCTAAAAAAAAAAAATCAAATTTGTTTTATCTAGAATGTGTGAAAAAGGAAAATTTGAAGAAAGGTTTAAGAACTAATTTTTAATGTAGATTTTGAGCAGAGCAATTTCGAAATGTATGGTCACAATGAAAGTAGAACAAAATGTCATCAAAATCTGTTGAAAATTGACCATATTACAGCGTTTTGAAATCTCGGGCATCAATATGTAAATCTATAATGTATTACAGGGAAACCTTGGTATTTTCTTTATAAAGCCTTTGTTTTTTAATATCTGTCACATGTCTATGAAGTGGTACAGCATATTCTGAACAAGAAAGCAATCCGTGGAGTTACTGATCTCATCACCTTAAGCATACAGCATAGTGGGGGAAATAGCTAACAGGCTCACCATAGCTCTGTGACTTTTGGCACAAAAATGTACAAATTAGTACATAAATACCCCTAAAATCACATATTTGTCCTCTGACCTCTGACTCTTGACCCTAATCACTGAAACAACTTCTGAAATTTGTCACATTTATCTTACCCTACTGTATGACACCATGTTCACATAACATTTACCATTTCATAACTATAGCAGAAAATGGTAAAAAGTGGTCAATAGCTCTTTGACCTTTTGACCCCTTTTGACCCCAGAGTGTACGGGACAAATATTCATGTACCAAGGTATCATGGTACAACATAGAGTTGGTATAGGTCTTGTACTTTTTTAGTTTAAAATGCTGCAAAATTTTGGATAAAAAGCACTTATTTGACCCATGACCTTTGACCTTTCAAGAATGTTAAACCCTACCCACCTATGCAATTCATAAAGGTAACCAAGTAATTCCTTCAAAAGATACAACCATCACCAAAAACTTGTTTCATTTGACCTTTGATCTTTGTACCCCAAAACCTTGGAGACATAATTACCCCTAAAATTGCATATTTGACCTTTGACCCTAACTACAAAAAACATCTGAAATCTGTTGGCATTTATGTTACCTTAGTATATGACACTCCCCCCACTCTCAGATCACTCTTACCATTCCAAAACCATGGGGAAACGGTTGAAAGGGGTCACTATATCTCTGTAAACTTTGACCTTCTCAAAAGACTGCCCCACCTGGCTTCGGGAAAAACAGATAACTAAGCCCTTAATCCCAGTACCACTTACCCGGAGGCCAGGAAGCAATTCCTCACTTACTTCAACACCAAAGCTTCCTACTTGAGCACAGTCTCCTCAAACACCAATACCGCCCCCCCCCCTTCCTGTGTCCTAAGCCCATCACCATTGCCAACAACCCATTACACAAACCACCTCCACCGCCACCTCTCTCCCCAACCTTCCTTCCTATTCTAAGACCCCCCCCCATCCCCTACCCCAAAACCTCAAATGCCATCAAACTCAATCCAACCTGGCCAACAAACAGCCCACCATCCTAACCCACATGTATGACACTGAAGAGAACATGGATTGTTCGATTACCGAACCCACTGTACATACTTCTCATCCAATGTTCAAAAACAACCGCTCCCAAAGAAAAAAGATCGAAAGAAAAAACAAGCCAATCCAGACACAACAGCTCTTCCTCCAGATAACCCCCTGCCTCCTTATGGTGTACAAGAGAAACAATTACAATAACACTCACAACATTATACAATGGAACATCAAGAGCCTTAAGGCCAATCGGAAGAAATTGACCTTTGGCCAACCCAGTATCTTCTACCTACAAGAAACCTTCTTAAAAGCCACTTACCATTTTTTCTGCAATAACTTCTTTTGCAACCATAAACATCAAGAGGATGCTGGCAGGGCCTGTTGGGGTGTCTCCATTCTCGTTAGACATGATATCCCACACAGCCCTATTCATGTGAACACAGACCTTCAAGCCATCTGTATCTCTTATCTCCCTCCACAAAACCTTCACTCTTTGCAATATCTATCTCTCTCCCCCCTCCCCTAACGTTCAGGCCAACCAGCCTCAATGACCTCATCTCTCAGCTGCCCTCCCCCATTCATCTTTCTTGGTGACTTCAACACCCACAACCCGTAGGGGCCCCAATACCACTTTCCCTCAACTATATTAAGTACTCCCCGCGACTTTGCCATCTTCTCAGATGCCAATTCTGTCCTTCTTTGCTCAAGTAGGATAACCCCACGTCCCACCTACTCTGTAAACTCCTTCTCCCCCTCCCCCCCCCCCCTCCCCCCCCCTTTCCTCTCTGCAGGAAAAGTATTCTTTTCTTCTGGATACACAGCCATGTTGGCATCTCCGGCAATGACAGAGCTGATTCAGCTGCTAAGCTTGCCCTCAACCTCCCCCTACCTTCTTCCCCAAAACCCTTTCTGACATCAAACCACTTATCGCCTCCCTTGTTTGTGACCACTGGCAAACCTCATGGACTTCCGAATTGATGACAAACTCCACGACATCCAGCCCAGCATTCTGACCAAACCCACCATCCACAATCTCTCCCGTATCGACAAGTTCCACATCACCCAGAATAGGTCACACCCACCTTACTCACTCCCACCTCCTTATTGGCTCCCCCACCCCTCTGCAACAATTGCCATTGCCCCCTCACAGTTCACCACATCCTCCTTGCCTGCCCTCTGTACAACCTCCCCAGAGCTTCCCTCACAAATCCATAGCCAAGTCTTTTTAGAAAAAGCCTCCAGATAAAATTATCTCCTTTCTTCATCATGACTCCCTCTACAACCATATTTAGTACTCCTCTCCCATCCTCTCTACCAGGGTCGGGGTCAATTACAAATTACAATTACAATTATTTTTTGGAAAATGTTTAATTACAATAACAATTACAACTGCCCAGAAATTTCCAATTACAATTACAATTAATTTTTTTGATTACAATTACAAAGCTTACAATATTTTTAAGACCATTTAAATGATGTGTAGTGCTTGGGCAGTTTAAGATTGATCATTTGCAATGAATGGAGCATATCTCATGATCATGCATGCATAATTGTTCTGCATTTCTAATGATATAGAAGTATAAACATATACATGTATGTTTGTCATACATGCAGGTAAAATGCTCCCTTTGCACACTCCTACAGTATGTTCTGTTCCTTTTTGAAGAAAAAAAAATAAAACCCAACCCGAGTACGTAAAGAAAGAAAGTTTTAGAGAGAAATTTGTGGATGATTTATTCCATTTTGTTCTTTTATTACAATCTGGGAAACAAGTTCATATACATTAAATGAATAGATACAAGAAAAAGAAAAACAAGATAGTGTACATTTTATCGAAACTTGATTCAAATGGTGTAAACTGTAAAAATACATCAAACTTACTTTTGGGACTACTATGACTTCCATGTAAGTATTAGTATCTAAGACATGTACAGTAAGCTCCATTGTATTAGTATCTAAGACTTGTAAGCTCCATTGTATTAGTATCTAAGACTTGTAAGTTCCATTGTATTAGTATCTAAGACATGTACAGTAAGCTTCATTGCTGTAAGTAGAAATGTCCTTTGATGTAAAAATTTCAAATGACTTTAGACATTTTCAGGAAGATAAATTATCATATACTTGTAACTTTGTTAAGAGTATTGTCATTTTCTCCAATTCTTTCCAATTCTTGTCTGATAAATTAATTTTTTCAGTTCAGCAACTTTACAATATTAAGCCAACTTCAAGCACCAGTTATTGAATAATTTCTAGTGTTGCATGTATGAATTAAATAAACTGAATTGAACTTGTCCAGTTATATTAATTTAATCTGCATCTTCTTAAATCTTTTTTTTTTTTTGACTGGAATTGTGAAGCAAACACAAAATTGATAAAAGTCTTACTCATTAGATCAATAGGCTACCAGTTGGTAATGAGGAGCAAAAGTAACCTTTCCAACACTTGCTCAATGTAAATAAATATGATATGCTGAATCATCTTGCAGTTTCAAATGCAGACACCTACAGTTGAGGAGCAAAAGTAACCCTTCCAACACTTGCTCAATGTAAATAAATATGTTATGCTGTATCATCTTGCAGTTTCAAATGCAGACACCTACAGTACCATGAAAAAATGTGGAATTGAACAACTACAGTATCAAGCTGCAATGCATCATCTGAGTTCAGCAATATTTCCAGCATGTCTAAGAAAATTAATTCTCCTACAAATGTCTCTTTTCAGACTGGCAGAAAAAGGAAGCATATAAAAACAATTGCTATTTTGATTCAAAGAAGCTTGAATAGAAAGCTCCTCAGCCCTATTCATAGAACTGAACATAGATTTGAAAGCTCTCTGTGCAATTAAACGCTAGCTCCTTTGTCTGTCAGAATTGATGCAGTAGGATCTACCTACTGTGGTGTAGCGGTTATCATACCTGTCTACAGACCACGAGGCCCCGGATTCAAACCTGGGGTGGGTAGACACACCAGTGCACCACGACTGGTTATCAAAGGCCGTGGACATTGACTTGGTTGTCGATGTTCGTTATTTGTCTATCATAACCGAATACGTTGTACCTGTGTTCAACTCTCTCCGGTCGTATTAAACGCTTGAATGATAGCATTTGTACTATCATAAACTGAACATAGATTTGAAAGCTCTCTGTGCAATTAAAAGCCGCTCTTTGTTGTAAATTGTGTAGTTCAAACTCTCTCTTTTTTCCCAGGAAGTTGAAGAATACCCACTGTATTAAAGGGAGTTTTCATTAACAGGAAATAGTATTTAATGACTGATTTCAAAGAGTCTTATGACTAATAGAGGAAAAAAAAAAAATTATAAAGAAGAATTGTATTGATTAACTTGTAAATTCCTGCAAATATTTTAATTACATCAATTTGTTAGTTCAATTACAATTGCAGCTTCCCAGAAGTTGTCAATTACAATTACAATTACAGCTGCCCAGAAATGGTCAATCACAATTACAATTACAGCTGCCCAGAAATTGTCAATTACAATTACAATTACAGCATAATTGTAATTAATTACACAATTGCAATTACAATTGACCCCAACCCTGCCCTCTACCTACATTTACCCCTTTTTTACACCCCTGCACTTCCTCTTTCGATCCCAGCTTCCTGGCTATTAGCCTCCGTACTTCTCTTAGACGCCTATTTTTTTTTCTTCCTATGGAATGATCTAACCTCTCAGGCACAATTTGACCCTTGCTGTTGTGGTGCTGTTAAACCCTCATCAAACAAACAAACAACCAAACATAACACTTTTTTAACCAATATAGAAATTACTACATGTCTATAGACCTTTTCTTATCGGAATCGGTATTTCCAGATATCTAATTTTAATAATGTCACATGGCTGAAATTCACATGTCCATAATGGACCAATCGTATGCTGGGGAAGCTTATTGACCATTCAAATACTGGGAGAATCTTGGCCGTCTGCACAATTCATGCACGGTATTGGAGCAAATGTATGAAAACAAAGTGTTATGAAGCACAGGCATCATACGTGCGGTATACATACATTAAGGTAATAGGCGCATTTATTGCTACTTACTTTTTTTCCTCGGTGCTTATATAGCGCAGAATCCCAAGGTTATCTGCACTGTACAGAACAAAAGAAAACTCCACACACAAATAATCCAACAATAAGGTAAAAATATGAAAATAATGGAGATGAACACAAGACACTTACAACTGTATACATGCAGAAAGTGTTTCTCGAAGAGAAATGTCTTCAGGTGTTCTTCCAACACATCGATGGAGAAACTGACTTTAAAGAGTAATGCATTCCACAGTGGTGGGCCAGCATGATATAAAGCTTGGGTCCCTACTTTCTTTATTGAAGGGAAAGTAACAAGTGTGAGTTTGCCAGTTGAGGATCTCAAAGGTCGGTTGGGATGATAAATTGTGAATATGTCCTGAAGATAAGATGGTGTAAGCTAAGTTTTACATATTCATCTGCATGAATGAACCTTTAAGCATCTATATATAGATAATTCAGAGTTTATAAGAAGTAGTGTGACGTGTTATGTGTTACAAATATGAAAATGCCATTCATCATTTGAAGACAACTCAGGAAGGAAAAATTGGAGAATTATTAATAACGTTTCCTTGAATGTGATACAAAATATTAGCATAACTTTTTTCTATAATTATACCCATCTTATTTATTAATTTGTTATTAGACATCAAAATACTATTTGCATTGATATTGAGACTGTTATGTGGTTTCTTTAGGGAAGTAATCAAATTCTTTATGCACCATTTAACTTCAAGTATAGCAGGAAATCTTCAATAAGTATGTCATTAAAATGACATTAAGATTAGGAAATATAAAAGTTATAATTTGGGGAACTTTATATCATCTCTTTGATGAATTTGAGTTATTGTTCAAATTTAATTGCGAGGTACTTGAGTAGCTTAAAGGAATGTTCCCATGAATTTTTTTATTTTCCTTTATATGGTAGAGTACTATTAAGAGCAAATTGGTGTAAAAACACATGTTGTCCTCTTCTGTTTGGACTTATTGCACTTCTAAAAAGTGTTGAAAAGTGACCTTGCAGTGTACAGTGTGATGCCATAGAGGCAGATCCAAGACATTTGTGTACGTGTATTTCTATAAAAACAATACAAAATGTTTTTCTTTTACTTAGAGTGTCAGGTATATACCAACAGATTGGCAAAGTATGTCTTTGTTAAGTGCATTTTATACCCATCTCAATAATTAAGCACAAAATACTTCCAATAATTCAAAACGAGGCAATTAATTTTCAAATGAAAAGAGACAACCTCTGACACAATCATTATTTCATATGATAGCGGATAAAAATCTTAACCAACTGCCAACAACAGCAAGTCAAAATCTTATTCCTATCTCAAGTTATCCATCTTTAAAGGAGACATAAAGTCTGACACAATCATTATTTCATATGATAGAGGATACAAATCTTAACCAACTGCCAACAACAGCAAGTCAAAATAGTATTCCTATCTCAAGTTATTCATGTTTGAAATCGACAAATAGGGGCTGCCATTTTGTTTAATTCTGTATTAAAATATTGTGCATGATGACAGATTTTCCCTAATAGGGACAAAAGGATTATAATGTATTTCTTTATAAATGTGATTAAAGGTTTTATTCCAAAATAATGTGACACAAAGTTTTAACAGCATGTTTTGATAATTTAATGTGTACACAAAAATTTCCTTGACTCTTACAAAAGAAAAACTATTTTTCTACCAAGCATTCCAACATCCTGCTTGGCTGATGACATCATATTCTGCATGTTTTGAAATCAAAATGGCAGCTCCCATAGTACTATTTAGTAGTAGCATTAAAGTTTTTAATGATTACAAAAAATGTGTTAGATAGCTTTAGGTGGCATGAAACTTGGTCAGTACATTTGTTATTTTCAATTCTATTATAAGAAATAAGGATTATGTCAGACTTCTGTCTCCTTTAATAGATATATTAATATTGTCTTGTATTGGATCTGTCTTCATGAGAACATACACTGCGAGGTTACACTGGTAAATTCCTGAACTGAAATTGAATAAGATATCAACGTGTTTTTTACACCAATTTGCTTCTTGAAAAGTTCCCTATTATACACGTGAAAATGAAACATCACAGGAATATGTTCACTTGAGAAGTAAGTTTATTCTGCATGATTTTGGTAATAAAGTATGAAAGGTTTCATGCAAGATTCAATGTGTGTGGTGTATCATAATGAATATTAAACCTTCAAAGAATCCTTGAAGGAAATAAAACTTTATCTTGACATGAATTTCAGATGGCTGGATACCACTTTGATACCATTTCCCTTCACCCCCCTCCCCCCCCCCTCATATTTGAATGGTATGGTTATTTTACCTTCGTCTGTCCAAAAGTTTCCCAATATTTTTTATTTATCCTACACATGGATTTTTAAGACACAATTAATTGCAGTACAAAATAGGGCATACTCTTTCTCATTTTTTGAATTAAATTGAATTGAACTAATTGAATTGATTTGAACTAATTGAATAGATTTAAACTAAATGAATTGATTTGAACTAATTGAATTTATTAATGACTTTGAATGAACAAATAAACTCATCGTTCTCCGGTTTTGTTTCTTCAAAATATAAATGTTCAATATTACACAAGTTCCTCCCTTTTCTTGTCTATAGGTGAAAATGTCAACGTCACCCTTTATGGTGCCTCTGTTGATCTGAATGTGAGACTTGATAAAAGCTCCTTGAGGATTGAAAATACGTACCTATCAATGGCCAATCAGAGGACAGTTACCATTAGCAACAGGAGTGATGTCATTGTTCACTATCAATGGAAGCCTTTTGCAACATCAGAAGAGGAAATGCAACAAAAAGAGAGGTAACTGTTTTTTGTGGTTTTTAAAAAAGGCACCAGACCGAAAAGTTAGGGTGCAATTTTCTAGAGACTGAAATATTCATTAAAGCGTCGTTACCAAAAAAAATTCTCATGGGACTCCCAAATTGATAACAAACTTCACAACATCCAGCCCACCATTCCGACCAAACCCACCATCCACAACCTCTCCTGTATCGACAACATTCACATTACCCGCCTTAGAATAGGTCACACCCACCTCACTCACTTCCACCTCCTTATAGGCTCCCCCCACCCCTCTGCAACAATTGCCATTGCACCCTCACATTCCACCACATCCTCCTTGCTTGCCCCCCTGATCAACCTTCCCAGAGCTTCCCTTGCTCCCCACGACTCAATAGCTGAGCTCTTCCAGAACAATCCCCAAATAAAATGATCTCCTTCCTTCATCATTCTTCCCTCTACAACCATATTTAGTCTTCCTCTCCAACCCCCCTCTCTCTACTTTGTTTTCTTCATCCATGCACTTCCTTTCTCGATCCCAGCTTTCTGGCTTTTAGTTCCCGTGTTTCTCTCAATCTCCCCCTTTTCTTCTTACCTCTGGAATGATCTAACCTCTCAGGCACAATCTGACCCTCGCTGTCATGGTGCCGTTAAACCCTCATCAAATAATTAAACATCACTGTAGGAGGTGAAAAATAGGTCAATGAATATTTGAAGAAGAAAAAAAAATGACTATATATATGAGATTTGATTATTCACCCTTACAGGTGTAGGCGCTGCTTCTAACGTTTTCACTACTATTTCACACAGGACTTGAAATTTTAAAATTGCGATTGTTTAGTTTTTGAGTTATGCATGCATGGCTCATCTAAATTTGAAAGCTGTTTGACATATCTGCAAAATTTGTGATTTATGAACATGACGGCAGCTTAAAACCTTTTGCGGTTCATTAGATCTTATGGAATTTGTTTGCTGAAGTTCATGTTCAAGTTTTTTAAAAATCCACCTAATTTTTGTGACTTATCTACAGTACCAGTACCAGTTCAGCAAATTTTACTGATTGTATTTTTTTTGTTTGCTTCCAATTTTACTTCATATTTTCCTAACGTTTTATATATTCACTGGGTATACGAAGACTAACTTTTACTTGAACGCCATCTGATTGTTCGTTATAAGCAGACAAAGCCTACATACCTGATATGAAGAGCTCTCTGCAAATCCTAGTGTGCACCATATGTTGAAAGCCATTGCATTGTACAGCAGAAACCCACTTCGAACGTCGGTCAGATGGAAATCAAGAAAACATCTTTTTATTCCCCAGCACACGTCTATTAGTGCAACCAATGGCACAGCAAGATTCCAGCATAATTATCTTAGAAAAATAATCTGATATAACAACATGGAAATGTTTGTAAGTCTAATTAAGTGTACAGCAGACGACAGTGTTCTTGCTCGACAAAATGGCAATGTAAACAAAGTCACACGACCTTATGACATCAGCTGAAACACCCTTATAGCATTTTGAAAGCTTCAAATGTAAGTTTAGAGGACCTATCAATCGCAAAGTGAGTCACTGCTCAGTCACTGGAATTTTGATATAACACTGGTCTAGTTTTTGATACTCGTAACGTTGAAAAATTACTCAAGCATTCATGAGAAATAATTATGATTAATTTGAACATCAGAGGTTTTCAGTGCCATCACGTGCATGAAAAGTGAGGCTGAATATTCATGAGACTCAAGAAAAATATGCCCACTTTTTTAGCTATAAAGGAAAGGGGAGAGAGGAGGATGTTTATGAAGGGGTGGGGGATAGTGACTTTAAAGGGAAGGAGGGGAGGCTATACAGAGAGGAAGGGTGGGCTATAAACATGATGGATGATGGTGGCTATAAATGGGAGGGAAGGGGTTGTTATTAATAGATGGGTGGTACTCCCTTAATAGTTAGTGAAGTTGGCAAACAATTTTGATGACTCATCCGTGCTTTTCATCAATTTTAAAAATTGAAAAAGTTGGTTTAAATAGATCCTTCTGCAAAAGAGGAAATTTCAAAATTCAATCAATGGTAAACTGCAAACTTTTAAAAAGATTTGTTGTATTCTAAAAAACTTTATCTTAGAAATGCTTGTTAAAATACAGTATGTACAAAAATTGATCAACTTCACATTTTCTGCATGACCATTGACCTTTGAAGGTGATACATCTTTAATACATGTAGAGTTTAGACTTCGGAAGCCAAAGAACAGGTCAACGTCTTAAAGTACCAGGAAAACAGCACAAGATTGCCAATGCAACAACAACACTAACTTAAAATGTTGCTTGTTGATAATAAGTATAATTCTTGGGCTGGAAGGAGCGTTTCTCTTATAATTATGTGCAAACACTGTATCTTCATTGGTCAGTATCCACCATCACTTGGAATAAATTACCTAAATGTTTTATCATCCTTCAGATATTCCATGTCCATCTCTGATGAAGAAGGTTTGAAGCACGACAAGTTCCTTGAAGAATGCATCCTGGATCCTACTCTGAGGGATCAAATTGCCATCCTCAACCGCTCCTTCCTCAACAGGAAAAAGGTATGGTCATGTATTTTTGTGATGTAAAAAAGGTGTGGAAATGTATTTTTGTGAAGTGAATAAAAGTTATGGCCATGTATATTTGTTATGTGAATGAAAGGTATGGGCATGTATTTTTAGCTCGACTATTCGGAGAATAAATAGTAGAGCTATTCTACTACCCTGTGTCGGCGTCCAGTTTTGGTTAAAGTTTTTATAACTAAAGTTATGAATGGTGTGCATTCATGTAACTTTACACAGGGGTAGAGGACATGATTACTGTTCAAATAAGCATAATTGAGGGTTGTGTGTACATACTAATTAGCTTATTTGCATAACAATGAAAATATTTGTCAGGTTAAAGTTTTGGTTAAAGTTTTTGGTTAAAGTTTTCATAACTTAAGTTATGAATGGTGTACATGCATGTATCTTGGCATCGGGGTACTGTTTAAGTGAGCATGATTAGGGGTTGTGTATGCATACTAATTAGCTTATTTGCATAACAAGGAAAATATTTGTATCTATGATATATCTTAAATTAAAGTGGATGTGGGGTTTTTGTTTGCACAAATGATCATATATGTGAAGAGCATTGTCTACACTTAATGGTGAGGTGAAGTGTGCATATTAATTAGGTTATTTGCATAACAATAGACTTGTACAAAATGTTTAACATTCATGAGTGCATAACTTAAATTATGAATGGTGTACATTCATGTAACTTGACATAGAGTAGAGGACATGGGTACTATTCAAATAAGCATGATTGGGGATTGTGTGTGCATACTAATTAGCTTATTTGCATAAGAATGAAAATATTTGTATCTATGATATGTCTTAATTTAAAGCGGGAGTGGGAATTTTGTTTACACAATAATCATATATGTGAAGAGCATTGTCTACACTCAATGGTGAGGTGTAGTGTGCATATTAAGTAGGTTATTTGCATAACAATAGACTTTTGGACAAAATTAACCTGAAATGATATCTTGGTTCAGTGGTAGAAGGGCATTGGTACTGTTCAGTTGACCATGATTGGGGGATTTGTGTATGCATACCAATTAGCTTATTTGCATAGCAATGCAAATGTTTCTATGTGGTAGCTCTTGAATTAAAGTGGGTGTGGTGATTTTGCTAAAATAAATGATCATACAGTATATGGGAAGAGCATTGTTCATACTTAATAGTGAGGTATAGTGTGCATATTAATTAGGTTAATTAGGCAAAATGTTTGACCCGAGATCAAAAATATATGGCAGGCAAGACTTACTAACTTTACATTTCTAGTTTTCTTATGATATTGACATTCCTGACATGAATAGGAATCAAAATGTCTGTCTTGCCATGAATAAAGTGGCAAATAAAGGTTTCCTCACTTCTGAAGAATTCTAAATTAGGGGTTTGGAAAATATAAACAATAGGTGGAATGTATGTTAGACGATAAGATGATGATAAAGTAGCTGAAGGAATTAGGATGAGGGTGGGATTTCATGTGGGACAGGGTGGAATTGTATGTAGGGCATGTCGGGGTGGGATATTGGCCTGGATGCATTGGCATGTGAAACAGGGTGGGTTGGCATGTGAAACAGGGTGGGTTGGCATATAGAACAGGGTGGGTTGGCATGTGGAACAGGGTGGGTTGGCATATGGAACAGGGTGGGTCGACATGTAGGACAGGGTGGAATGGCATGTGGTGGGGTGTCATCTGGATTTCAATTGTGATGGCATGTGGTGGTGGAATGACATACAGTATCTGGTTTTCATGTGTGATTCCATGGAGTGTGGGCATGCGATGATAGTTGGGACAGGTTGGGATGGAATGTGGGACACTCTGGAATATGCATTATTAACAGTGAGGGGATTTGTATCGTTTCCAATATATAGTTTGTCATACGTTGAGCAGTATTGTTTCGCATAATTTTGCTTTAATGTTATTGTACATTTTTCATGTTGCTTGACTTTGCTTGACACATATTTTCTTAAATTGGAAGTTGTATTACAATCCAGGATGTAGTTCTGGGAATGTGTAGGTGCTGGGAGATGGTACAGGTTGGAAAGGGGCTTAATGACAGACATTCTTTTATTGGCAAATTAGGGCCTCTCCTTTCTTTTGTTGTTCAATTGTTAGAACTAAAAGAGGTGTATAAAGACTGTTAGCTTTTAAATGTTTTCCGAGTTACTGCATGGGTGAGGTAACCTTGAGCTTTTGTTTTGTCTTAAAATATGTGGGAAAACTCAAAAGATATTTTGAAGCTTGTAGTAAAATGTGAAAATTAACAAAGCAAATGGAATTGCATCTTTCAAAGCTCAAGTAATTTAATATCATCTGCCCCTGCTACCCTATTTCTGTATATACTTCCCTCAATAAGCCCATTCTCTATACTAGCTTTGAATAGTCGAGCATACTGTCCTTCCGACAGTTCTTGTTGTAATGTGTAAAAGGTGTGGCCATGCATTTGGTGTGACCATGCATTTTTGTGATGTGAAAAACAGTGTGGCCAAGTATTTCTGTGATGTGAAAAACAAATGTGGTGATGTGAAAAAAAGGATGGCCATGTATTATTGTGATGTGTTAAAAAATGTATGGCCATGTGTATTTATGATGTAAAAAAGGTATGGCCGTGCTTTTTTGCGATGTGAAAAAAAGGTATGGTCATGTATTTTTGTCATGTGAAAAGGGTATGACCATATATTTTTGTGATGTAATAAAATGTATGGCCATGTATTATTGTGATGTGAATAAAAATGTATGGCCATGTGTATTTATGATGTGAAAAAGGTATGGCCATGCATTTTTGCGATGTGAAAAATGGTATGGCCATGTGTTTTTGTGATGTGAAAAGGGTATGACCATATATTTTTGTGATGTGAATAAAAGGTATGGCCATGTATATTTATGATGTGAAAAAGGTATAACCATGCATTTTTGCGATGTGATAAAAGGTATGGCCATGTATTTTTGTGATGTGAATAAAAGGTATGACCATATATTTTTGTGATGTGAATAAAAGGTATGGCCATGTATTATTGTGATGTGAATAAAAGGTATGGCTATGTATTGTGATGTGAATAAAAATGTATGGCCAAGTGTATTTGTGATTTGATAAAAGGTCCCTCATCACAAAACCCAAACCCACCCTAACCTCTTCATCAATCTCCACAACTAAATCAAAGACCAACTCTCAAACTATAACTCCATCTATACTGATGGCTCCAAGAAAGGCAACAAGACAGCTGCTGCTGCCATCATCCAAAACATCACCCTCAGTAGCATGCTTCCTAATTAATCATCCATCTTCTCGGCCGAGGCCAAGGCCATTCTACTCGCCCTCAACTATGTTGAGTACTCCCTCCTTAGCCACTTTGCCATCTTCTCAGACTCCAAGTATGTCCTGACTTCTTTACTCAACCTTAAGTTGGATAAACCCCATGTCCCAGCTCCTCCGTGAACTCCTTTCGCCTCCTCTCCCTCCCCCCCTCCCCACCCTGCAGGGAAAGTATTATATTTTTCTGGATACCCAGCCATGTTGGTATCCTTGGCAATGACAGCTGATTCAGCCGCTAAGCTTGCCTTCAACCTCCCCCAACCCCCTTTCCCAAAACCTTTTCTAACATCAAACCGTTTATTGCTTCCCTTGTTTGTGACTGCTGGCAAACCTCATGGGACTCCCGAATTGATGACAAACTCTACGAGATCCAGCCCACCATTCTGATCAAACCCACCATTCACAATCTCTCCGATATCAACAATGTCCACATTACCCGCCTTAGAATAGGTCACATCCACCTCACTCACTTCCACCTCCTTACTGGCTCCTCTGCCCCCCACCCCTCTACAACAATTCTATCGCCTCTCATAGTCCACCACGTCCTCCTGCCTGCCCCTGTACAACCTTCCCAGAGCTTCCCTCACTTTTCACAACTTCATAGCCAAGCTCTTCTAGAACCCTTCCCCTCCTCTCCCAATGAAATTATCTCCTTCCTTCATCATGCCTCTCTCAACAACCATATTTAGTCCTCCTCTCCCACCCCTTTACCTACATTTACCAATTTTTACACCCCTGCACTTCCTCTTTTGATCCCCGCTTCCTGACTCTTGACCCCTGTACTTCTCTCAGACTCCCTCTATTTTACTTTCTTCCTACCTTTGGAATGATCTGACCTCTCAGGCACAATTTGATCCTCACTCTTGTGGTGCCATTAAGCCCTCATCAAACAAACGAACAAACTTAAAAGTTAAGATTCTTTTAATGCAATGGGGAACAAAAAGATTTGGATCTTATTGTAACACTTTTTGTATCCTGTTTAAAGCGTAGGTACAATTGCAAACAAATTAATATTTATACTCAATAATGGATAATAATGGGAGGTGCTTATATGGGTGCTTTTCAAGGCACTTTTTTAAAGCCCTTTACAAAGAAGCCAACTGTCCACACAAGTGGCACAGGACTATGGCAACCAGGGTGTCACCCTGGTGTTGCAATAATGGCACAACATGTAACCATGTACATTAATACCCTACTCTATTCTCTTTATGCCAAGTGCAAGATGAAGAAGCAACAGTCTCTATAATGACCCAACCCAGGATCGAACCTGGGCCCCCTGGCTGAATAGGCAGATGCTTTATCACAGAGCCAACCAATTGGTTATATTTTATTCTTTGGCGACCAATGAATTTGATTTTTGGGTATCATTCAAATGGTCTACGGAAACATACACAATTATTTATATTTGTTTGCTAAAGAGGTTTTTATACTTAGAAAAACAAATTTTGGAAATATTATAATTTAGTTTTAAAATTATGACTGATCAACATAGAAAGATGATTTTGATATTTTCATGTGATTATGTAAAATGTGTAATTATTGAAATGGTGGGCACTCTTTTATGTAATGGTTTAAATTTTCCTTGTAATGTATCGTCAGTGAATGATTAGACGATTAAAAATTGTAAGTTTTTTTTCTTCAAAAAAAGCTGCTGTCCTTTGAATAATGGCATATGATTATCACAATGGATTTACAGAAAGAAAACAGACAGATCATCTCATATATTAAAAATTTGCAAAAATATGACATAAAACCTGAAAATTCAAAAATGTGTCACATGCCTTATTTCCAACCAGTTCTGAATTGTATCAGGCAGATGTGGAAAAAAGCCACAGTTCCAGCAGTTTATAAGCAATGGAATTTGCGGAATTTGTTATATATTTTTTTCATTAAAACAAAATAATAATAAATGAAAATATATTATATCATTTTCGGGATTTCTTGAGTTAACAGCATGTGTGGTAAAAAGTGGATGCTTCTGCCACAATGGATGCTTCTACCACAATACATTTGTATAATATCTGTCACGATTTTTCTGGGGAAGATTTTTGACACCTTTATTCAGAACTGGGGGAAATTTTATAATTAATTACAACTCCGGTATCAGGTAGGGCAGGATTTTTTCAGTAAACACATGTATAGCAATGAATCTCAATCTTGATTCTGCAGACGGTGGAAAATGACAAAATGTTGTTCTCAGATGAAGTGTTCACCATTTACCCCCTGGAAGGTGACCTTTGGCCTAACTCGACCATGGAAGTGACCATCATTTTCAAACCAAAGGAAGCAAAGATGTACACGTGTACCGCATTCTGTGACATCACTGGTCGAGAGACCAGGCTACCCCTCAGGTTGCGAGGTGATGGAATCGGCCCGAAAGTTTTCTTCAGCTTGGACAATCTCGACATGGGGCCGATATTTGTAAGCTCCACCCATAATTATGAGGTAAGACTGAGAGATGTACGGAGGATGTGCATTAAAGGTCATCGCCCAATCACTGGTGGAGGGATAGTCATTCAAATTAGTGTATAACATAATGTGCTTGTTTTTGTGTTTGCCTCCACTTTGTGGAATCTTCATAACACATCTCCAAGGTTTGATTTGCGGTTCATTTGTTAAAATAATGCTGTAGTTTTGAAGAAGGTACCAGAAATTATAATTTTTCTGAGCATGTTTCGTAGGCTCTAACACTTTCTTAAGTCTTTTGTTTTGGGGGTTGATATAAGACAGAGATGATACGACCTGCTGCCCTCACATTGTTTTTTTCTTGGTTTATTAGGTTTTTCTCATCATAGAGATATTTAATGTAAATTGTGTATCTGCCTTTTGGAATGTTTTTGATAAGTGATAAAATCTCATTGCCAGATATTATGATTGTTTCAGCTCTTACAATAAATTTTCCTTCCATTAGAAATTTAAAATCAAGTTGGCCATTCTCTATGCAGGTTATTTTGAGCAACCGAGGTGACATTGATGCGGTTTTTCAGATAGAACCATTGGAAACTACATTTGGATGTCGCTTTACTTTTAAACCCAATGAGGGCCATATTTGCCCTGGGGAGCACCAGGCAATTCAGATCACATTTTCTTCCCCCATGTTGGGTGAGTTTAATGAAAATTTCTTCTGCAAAGTGGCTGGCCATCCAGAAAAGTTGAAGATCAATTTCACAGGCAGCGTGATCGGACCAACTTTCCACTTTGATGTTCCCAAACTTAAATTTGGTACTATTTCATATGGTAAGTTGTTGATTGAATTGAATTGAATTAAATGTTGAATAATTTAATTGAAATCAAATTATTGAATTGAATATTAAATTTTTGAAATGAATATCATAATATTGAATTAAATTATTGAATTGATTATTGAATTGAATGTAAAATTATTGAATTGAATATTAAGTTATTGAATTGAATGTTGAATTATTGAATTGAATGCTGAATTATTTAATGGAATGCTGAATTGTTTAATTGAATGTGGAATTTAATATTAAATTATTGAATTGAATGTTAAATTTTGTAATTGAATATTCAATTATTTAATTGAATTATCAATTTGAATATAAATTTATTGTATTGATTATTAAATAAAATAATATTGAATTATTTATTTCAATGTTAAATTATTGATTTGAATATTAGATCATTGAATTGAAATTATTGAGTAAAATATTCTTTAGATTTGGAAAATAGCATATTTAGTTTATAAATAATGGCTGTTCAAAGTGTTCAGGTTTTTATATTATACTCAAAATTTACAACTTTGGACAGAAAGACAGTTCAATATTTTGTGTGTAATTATTCATTATTCATTTGCAGTTAATTTCAGCCTTCACAAGTGATACAAATATTTGTTTTAAATATTACTTTATTCTTTTTAGACCAAGTATTATATTTTTTGTTGTAGATGTTCTAATATATTACCTACTTTGGATGATTTTGTAGATGCTATTAAGTTTGCTCAGAGGTTGAAAAGTGTATTTCCATTAAGGTTGGAAAGTTTGATGATTTTGTTTGTTTAAAAAAAATTGTTGGTGGTGTAATTGATCAATTTGATCAATCTTCTAGTCTACTTTGCTATCTTTATTTGTTACTTTTTACGTTTGTTGATAATAAACTACTACTACTACTACACCGGGGTGGCGGAGCCGAGGGGTGGGGGCTGGGAAGACTGCATTTAAGGTGAACATGTGTTATCACGTTACCCGACCTCAGTAGCCCCTCCCCCCCCTCCAATATTGTTATCACATTTCACTGAACTTATTAGTCACCCCCTCAATATTTTAAATGCAGCGCCGCCCCTTTACACAGTTTTTATATAGCACAACCCACACTTAATTCTTGTTGCACTGAGAAAATAGGGAAAAACAGGTGACAAAACCATGAAGCAAATAAAAGATGTGTTTCAATAATTAATCAGAGTGTGAGCATTCTTAATGTGGGCCAGGAGAATGTTGTATTACTTTGTAAAAGCAGATGGGTAGGTGTAGTAGCAATGACTTGAACTGGAGCGTAGGCTGTCAGCCAGAGTGTAAGATCATGTAAATAAGTGGGAGCAAGGCTGTGAATGCATTTAAATGTTAAAGAAGATAAGAGTTGGAAATTTGTGATACGCTGTCATTAGAGGTGCTAACATATATATATAATACTGAATGTTTTAGATATGACTTATCTTGTCAAAATTTGTACAAAAGATTTTTTTTTTTTCAATTTTTGGTTTAAGGATAAATTTGCTGTAAATATTTTATAGCTCTCAGAAACTGACTTTAATATTCAAATACATTTTTGTTTGATAAAAAATTCATTTCTTTTGCCTACCTCTAATAGGTTTTAAGAGCACACAGGTTGCGACGTTGGTGAATACGTCGTTGGTGCCAATGATGTTCCACCTGCGGGTACCAGGGGATGGAGATGGAGAGGTGGTATCGGTGACCAATGGTGACATCACACTTGGCAGGACCAACCTCAGTGCAGTACCAAAAGAATTTGAAATTAAGCCTGACACAGGGACTATTGCACCACAAAGTGAAACCAAAATTAAGGTATGTTTGAATTATTTACTTTAGATAGTGATTAGACATTGCTGTCTTGTACGATAGAAGAAAATGTAAAATCATGAAATAAATATTTGTCTTCGATCTGCAATTATGACATCACACTTTACACTGTGAGGTCATTTTTCAACACACTACTAAAATCTTTGAACTACAATAAATCCTAAACAGAATACGATAACAAACAAGGTTTTTGACCAATTTGTTTCTTTAATACTGCTTAAAAATATATATACATGAGAACGAAAATTCATGGGAATATTGCTTTTAGGTTTGTTACTGCCAGTCTTTTCCAAGTTTTCACAATGAGATGATATATTTTGCCTTTGAAATTTCACATCCAAGTAAAAAATAATGTGTTTATCTGTATGTATGGCAATACTACAATGACCTTATGTGCTCTGCTTTTTTATAAGTGCTTGGTCAACTTGTGACAAAAAAATATAACACTTTTTTTTTTTATTTCAGCATTTTACAATTGAGTTTTAATAATATAACTAAAATAACTTAAATTTTTAAAGTGCTTTCCATTGAAAATACAATCCCAAAGCGCTGTACAAAAGGTAAAATGAGAGAAAATAATGAAAACAACAAAGAAGCTAACAATTACAACAAATAGTGACAAAATAGGTAAGTTTTTAACTTAGACTTAAATAAAGACAGCGGATGTGATGAGCGAATCTCAGCCAGCAATGAATTCCACTCATAATTAGCAAAATAACTGAAGGAACGAGCACCAATGTTTGTTTTTTAAACTAAAACTGCCTTGGATAAGGCGTAACTCCTGTGAGTGGCGTTTAAGCTGGCGTGTAAAATAAGCTGATCCTTCAGGAGATATAGCTCCCTCCCGAGAAATCATGTCAAGAAAAAACAAAGGGGCATTGCCATTTAGGAATTGATGCACAAGTATTCAAACTTTGAATTGAGTACATGCTTTGACTTCCAGTCAAGGAAGTTTTCTGAGAACAGGTGTAATGTGCGAGTAACTAAACGAGCAGCGGCTTTCTGAATACACTGTAATCGCAAGATGAGTTGATCATCAATGCCATACAGTAAACTATTACAGTAATCAAGCTGTGAGGGAACAAAGGCATCAATTAGTTTTTCAGCACTAGAGCTGATCTAAAAGTTGACGAATTCTACCAATGCGATACAAGGAGCAAGAAGCAGTTTGACAGACATGATAAGACATGGATGTCATTAGTGCTGTCATGACATATTGATTAAACCGATATTTCTTTTCCCACGACATGAAATATGCACCTCATGACATATAACAATACCAAAAACTAATACTCAACTAAGAAATTTTTGCGCAACTAGGCAAGGCTACTTCGAACATAACAATTCTAATGTTACGGTATTAAATATCAAAGTCAAGTTTAGGCCATTAAAAACGTGCAAAATAATCATGAAACATAAAAACAAGTAATTAATATTCATGCTCCATCACCACACACTGGCACGCGCCAATGTAATTTGTCAAAAAAAGTTGGTTCAGAATGTGCCCTTTAGGCTCTCACTTTGATGATTCATGGTCACGTTGGCTAAATTACCAAACACATGTGTGATGAAAGTAATAGTCATGTGATCATGTCGTCTGCTAGATCTGCAAATCATGTTTTTGCATTCATCATATCATGGAGTAAATTGTAACTTTATGATCATATACTGCTAGTGATATTAACAATTTGTGTCGTGAGTCAGTTTTCTTGAAAAGTATTACGATATATCGCGATATATTTCTCCATGATAATTGATATGTAATAGAGCCATGTTGTGACAGTACTAGATGTCATGTCATCAAAATATATACTCCCAAGTTTACGCACAACTGGGCTTGGTTTTACTAGAGTGACCCCAACACGCAATTGATTTAAAGGACACATGACATATTTGCATTGTTTCTTAATTCAGCATTTACTCTTGAGATCTGAATTAGCTCCTGTTTATCATCACTAATATCTTGTTTTCTGTCTGTAGGTTGCTTTGACCTCAAACACCATTACAAAATATGACTTGTCTCTCGTAGTGGACGTGGAGGGTGTAGGTGATGAGATTCTCTCCGTACCAATTACAGCAAAGTGAGTAACAGTTGCTAATGCATGAATATACATAAGCAATGAATAATTTGTTTCCAGCAACCACATGGTATGGCTCTATGAACTCATTTTCTTAATCTTCTGTTTTTTCTTCAATTTTTCCTAAAGACCTGTGTGACACCAAGTGGCCACAATCGCCAAATTATTTTTAAACCTATTGAAAATCAGTGAATTACAAAATTTCTTTTTAATAGGGATTAAAAACAGACCATTTTGCAGCTTTTGTGAATTTTTTGGCCTACCTTTTCAAGAAAATATGAAATTTTTGAATGTCGTCAACTTTGATTAATCTCCATTTTCCTGTGTTATTCTACTGCGTTCTAATTTTTTAACGTAATCGTTTGAAAGAAAACATCTGATTTTGCCAAATAATTCTGTCTAGTTGTCCCCTATGAACATGTAACTCCAAAAGAAATCCTGAAAGTCATCATCACCTGGATTTGAAGAGGAAAATTTGGTAGAATTTTGCCCAAACTTGAAAGAAATTTCCCAAATTAACATTGATGGACATTTCCCGAAAATCAACGAAAATTTGCCCAAAAATAAAGGAAAGTTTCCGAAAATTGCATGAGAATTAAGGAAACTTCCCAAAGATTGAAACAGATTTCCCGAACATTGAATGAAATTTCCCGAAAATTAAGAAAATTTACATAAACCATGACTAAAAATTATCTCATGGTAAAAAAAGTATCATCGGAAAAAACTCAGGGGGCCCTCCTCCCCCCTAAAAGAAAGAATGAATTTTTTTTACAGAAATATGTTGGCCTTTCCGTAAACTTACCCCGTAAGATTTCCCATATTTGAAATTACTTTGGATCATTGGTTAGTCATAACTCGTAATATTATGAAACTGGTTACAGAATTAAGACTTCAATAGTCAGCATTCTAGTTTTTTTATAGTTTTTTTTAATGAAAAATGTCCCAGTATTGCTAATTCAATGATCTATTTCTTGGACAGGAAGGTGAGGGAGGGGTTGTCTTTAAACTGTTGTACATATTGATACAATTAAATCCCTTAAACTTTCTGTATTACACCATGATAAAATGTGGTATGTTCTTTTCTTGATCAGGTGTGTAGTTCCGTCAGTTGGCATGCTCACCCCAATCCTGGATTATACTCGCTGCTTTCTCAACCACCCCTACGAGCTTAATGCCAAGATCCTGAATGACTCTGACATGCCTGTTAAATATGACCTCATTCCTCAGGTACAGTACCATTGAATTTTGATCAGTTTGGACTTTTTTTTAAATTCTCAAAGCTATCAGCTTCAGATCAAAAATTGCAAAATTTTCATATCTTTCTGTGGACTTTTGCAACAGAAAATACTTCATGATTGCTTGATTAGGTAGCTTTTTTTTTTTTTTTTTAATGAATTCTTCTAGTTTGATGATTTTTAGTGTTTTGTTTAAAACTTTAAAGTAGTATTTAATTTGATTTAAAAATATGAGATTAAAAAAAAAATGATGTCAGAGATAAGTTGATAGATGGCATTTTGGTTAACTTAATATCTTAGTACGCATAACACAGAAGTAATAAAAGGAAGGAGAGAATGTGATTACATTACATGGTACGTTACAACATAGGAGATAGAACAGTGATCTATATGCAGTTTAGTGAAAGGAAAGCAGCAGATGTGGGACCTACTGTTAACAATACCATCTATATTCCATTTTATATTTGCAAGTTTTGCGTGTTGGATACTTCCCTTTTCTGTTTATGATGCACTGTGATTACCAAGTTTGGTCAAAATATAGTCTTCAGGTTTGTAAATGATATGATGTAAGATAAATAATCATGAATAATTTTGCCGTCTATAACTGTGTTTGTAATTTCTAACTTTAGGATATTACTGTTATGGATAATAATTAAAATAAAGGAAAGTAATCAAGTGGCAGTAAAATTCTCCTCAGGGCCCTGGATTCAGAACAATTGGAAACTGTCCAATCTTCTGAAAAATCAGAAATTATTGGATTTCCTGATGAAATATTTGCTATTGTTGTAAACACAAACTACACCTCTTGTTTTCAGTTTTTCAGCTAAGATTTAGCTGAAAATTGAGAAATTCTTGTCATCTTGAGAACATGCATGGTGGAATTAAGCTAAACTGCCAAGTTATTAGGTATATGTGGAAAGGGTCACTAGACCGAAGAGTGAGGGCATATTTTTAGGGAGTCCTCCAAAAAATTGAATGTTTATCTAGCACAACGGTAAGGCAAATTTTTGGTTAATATGAATATTCAAGTGAGCTTTGCCCTCACGTCGTCTGTGGGCTATGGAGGCATGAAGTTTTTCGATCTGTTGTCAATAATATATCTGCGAAATTCGCAAAAATGAGTGCCTTTCCGGTCTAGTGCTCCTATAAGCTTAGTTTATTCCATCTCGATCTTGATCAGCTACTTAGTGCTCCTATAAGCTTAGTTTCTTCCATCTCGATCTTGATCAGTTACTTAGTGCTCCTATAAGCTTAGTTTATTCTATCTCGATCTTGATCAGTTACTTAGTGCTCCTATAAGCTCACAACTCAATTGCTGAGTTCTTCCAGAAAAATCCTCCAGATAAAATAATCTCCTTCCTTCAGCATGCATCCCTCTACAACCATATTTAATTCTCCTCTTCCACCCCCTCTCTACTTTGTTTTTGTTTTACCCATGCACCTCCTCTCTCGATCACAGCTTTCTGGCTTTTGTTCTTGAATTTCTCTCATTCTCCCCCTGGTCTCTTTCCTTACTACCTCTAAAATGATCTGACCTCTCAGGCACAATTTGACCTTCGTTGTCGTGGTGCCGTTAAGACCTCATCAAACAAACAAACAAACAAACAAACTATAAGCTTAGTTTATTCCATCTGGATCTTGATCAGCTACTCAATGGTAGGTAAATTCAAAGACTCATTTTCTTGCTAGATGTCATTTAAAAACCCTGAAATAATTATTATCTACTCCTTTTCCCAAAACCCTCTCTGACATCAAACCGCTTATCGCTTCTCTTGTTCGGGACCGCTGGCAAACCTCATGGAAGTCCCAAATTGATAACAAACTCCATGTCATCCAGCCCACAATTCCCATCAAAGCCACCATCAACAACCTCTCTCGTATTGACAACGTTCATATTACCCGTCTTAGAATTGGTCACACTCATCTCACCCACTCCCACCTCCTAATTGGCTCCCCCCAACCCCTCTGCAACAATTGCCATTGCACCCTCACAATCTATCATGTTCTCCTTGCTTGCCCCCTGTACAATCTTCTCAGAGCTTCCCTCGCTCCCTACAACTCAATTGCTGAGTTCTCCCAGAAAAATCCTCTGGATAAAATTATCTCCTTCCTTCATCATGCCTCCCTCTACGACCATATTTAATTCTCCTTTTCCACCCCCTCTCTACTTTGTTTTTGTTTCAACCATGCACCTCCCCTCACGATCACAGCTTTCTGACCTTTTTTCCTTAAATTTCTCTTATTCTCCTCCTGTTTCCTTTACTTCCTACCTCTAGAATGATCTGACCTCTCAGGCACAATTTGACCTTAGTTGTTGTGGTGCCGTTAAGCCATCATCAAACAAACAAACAAACAAACTACCCAGAGTACTCACAAATTGTAAATAAAAGGATATTTTCTTTTTTTTTTAGGAGATAGACGAAATGACACCTTTACTGTATTCCAGCCAGCAGCCATCGGGAGTCATACCTGCCAATACCACTGCTGAAATACCTTTGATCCTCATACCAAAAGGATTGGAGGAGCTGGAGGCCGTAGCTGAATTCAGCATCTTCGGTTCTAGCCAGTCCCCTTGTAAGTGCATAACATGTGGAGTGTCAGGAGAGGATGTGTGTTTTTGATGAATATCTGTAACATGGATATGACAACAGGATGTGGTAGTTCTAACCTGAAGAGAAATTGAAACAATTGAGTTTCAGGCAGCATAGAAAATGGAACAATAGAAGTCTCACCTAAAAGAAACTGAAAACAATGAAGGGATAACTTGAATAGAAATGCAAATAAGAAGAATGTAACCCTTTTTTATATTTTTAGATATTATATTTGATATTAGTGTGTCCCCTCTTCATGTAAACTATTTCTTATCCATGAGTGGTGGGTGGTGTTAGGGGTGGGGTGATTATGGGTGGAGGGGGGGTCAGGTTTTTTATTATATTTTTTTATATTTTGCTTTCTCTCTATTCTTGTTTAGATACAACTATGTATATACTTTGAGTAGATTAAGTCATATTATCTCATTACTTTGAGGAGTGCCCTACTCGTTAAACCATGCTGCCTTTTTTAGGGCACTTCTTTCACAACTTTCTGTATTGTTGTTATAAGTAAAGTATATTATCATTGTTGTTGTTGTTATTGTTTGTTTTGAATGTTGTGAAGAAACAAATAAATGAAATGAAACCTCAATAAAAGTAGATTACTAGATGGGATTTTCATAGTGGCAGAGGTGTATACCAAGAGAGTGTTGTCTATATTGGACAGGTGGCAGAGGTGTATACCAACAGAGTGCTGTCTAGATTGCACAGGTGGCAGAGGTGTATACCAACAGAGTGTTGTCTAGATTGCACAGGTGGCAGAGGTGTATACCAACAGAGTGTTGTCTGGATTGGACAGGTGGCAGAGGTGTATACCAACAGAGTGTTGTCTAGATTGCACAGGTGGGAGAGGTGTATACCAACAAAGTGCTGTCTAGATTGCACAGGTGGCAGAGGTGTATACCAACAGAGTGTTGTCTAGATTGCACAGGTGGCAGAGGTGTATACCAACAGAGTGTTGTCTAGATTGGACAGGTGGCAGAGGTGTATACCAACAGAGTGTTGTCTAGATTGCACAGGTGGCAGAGGTGTATACCAACAGAGTGCTGTCTAGATTGCACAGGTGGCAGAGGTGTATACCAACAAAGTGCTGTCTAGATTGCACAGGTGGCAGAGGTGTATACCAACAAAGTGCTGTCTAGATTGCACAGGTGGCAGAGGTGTATACCAACAAAGTGTTGTCTAGATTGGACAGGTGGCAGAGGTGTATACCAACAGAGTGTTGTCTAGATTGCACAGGTGGCAGAGGTGTATACCAACAAAGTGCTGTCTAGATTGCACAGGTGGCAGAGGTGTATACCAACAGAGTGTTGTCTAGATTGCACAGGTGGCAGAGGTGTATACCAACAGAGTGTTGTCTAGATTGCACAGGTGGCAGAGGTGTATACCAACAGAGTGTTGTCTAGATTGCACAGGTGGCAGAGGTGTATACCAACAGAGTGCTGTCTAGATTGCACAGGTGGCAGAGGTGTATACCAACAAAGTGCTGTCTAGATTGCACAGGTGGCAGAGGTGTATACCAACAAGAGTGCTGTCTAGATTGCACAGGTGGCAGAGGTGTATACCAACAAAGTGTTGTCTAGATTGGACAGGTGGCAGAGGTGTATACCAACAGAGTGTTGTCTAGATTGCACAGGTGGCAGAGGTGTATACCAACAGAGTGCTGTATAGATTGGACAGTCCATTGAATAAGTGATCTTTTATTACCTTTACAGCAAATTCAACTGATGTGTATAGGAGAAGGTCCTGTGGTTGACGTCTCTCCAGTGGAACTTGACTGGGGTCAAGCACCGGTGCTGACGGACCTACAGAAGGTGGTTGTCCTCTCAAATGAATCACTTATCCCGGCACCATTCATGTGCTCCATGGTAAGTATTAAAAGAATCTGGAACATATACTGTCACTCAATAAAATGAAGATAGGTATCAATGGTGAAACATTTAATTACATATGCAACAACCAGCTGCAGAGAAAAACAAACCTACACTTGGGGTACATTTTTTTAGTTAAATGAAAACACAGATTTTAGCTTATTTGGACACATTTTTTCAATGAAATGTTATTAAGTTGTTTGCTGCTCAAGTAAAAAGCGTGAGTTCTCAGATCTTAATTTCATTTAAGATTTATCCAGAATTTATTACCAGAAAAGTGAACATCCTATAGCAAAGGGGAAAACTAACCTAGGTTTGTATTCTCTTACCTAAGGGCAAATTCTTTTCAAGGTAGAAATGTAAAGTTTACCTTATTTTTCAATCTATAACCCCAAATCTATAATGTAAGTTAATACTGAATACGTGGTCCATTAATTGGTTAACAATTTAATTAATATTTGAGATCTGATTTGATTTTTTGACCAGATTTTGCTTGCGAATTCCTCTTTAGTAAATTTATATTTATATTTTGGTCTCTTAGTTAGATCTTTTTTGCACATCAGGCTTATTTATCATACATTTCGGTTGCTAGTTTGCTAAGTGTTGTTGTTCATATACAGCAGTACAATTTTCTTTGTGGGTCACAATTTTCATTCTGGGCTACAATTTTCATTATGGGCCTCATTTTTCCTTCTGGGCCACAATTTTCTTTCTGGGCTACAATTTTCCTTCTGGGCCACAATTTTCATTCTGGGCCACAATTTTCATTCTGGGCCACAATTTTCATTCTGGGCCACAAATTTCATTTTTGGCCACAAATTTCATTCTGGGCCACAAATTTCATTCTGGGCCCCAGTTTATCTATTACCAGATAATTAAAGTCTGACAAACTTAATACATTCTTCGAATAATATTACATTATTGCTGGACCCTGAATGATGTTTTTTTTTTTGCTACCTAGATGAGATCAAAGAGCATGTGGAAGGTGGAGCCTTCTGAAGGGGAAATCCCACCAGAAGAGTCCCTGAAAGTCACCCTGACAGTTAATCTGGATGACAATATAAGGTCAGAGTTCATTTTCTTATTGTTCCCCCCCCCACTCACTCTCATTGACAAGATTCTAAAAACAAATAACATATGTGTGCATGAGTCATACATTGTTATTAATGAATAATACTAAACTATGTTCTATTCCATCAGAAATTTAATGTTAATTTTGGATGAGAAGAGACACATTCCTAATTTGCATGGTTCATTATCCCTTAACAAACGATTGTTGTGGACTGAAATCCATCATAGAAGGTTGTTCTATTCCTTGCTTTTGGTGGTTATTGGTCTTTTAGATTTTTTAACTTTAAAAAAAATATTGTTTAGAGATTTTTGTTTGAATTTTTACTCCAGTTATTTCAAATTTCAAATTTAAAATATGAAATATACTCATTGGTTCGTAAACTTGCAGCTTCACCTGTGTCTCTTTGTGGGGGTAATGGACATTAAGCTCCCCCACAGACTCGGCTATTGCTCTGTCCGCTAAAGGAGCCCAAATATCCATTTTCCCACAGCAAAGGGATTGTAGGGAAAGCTGTGACATTGATGAAGCTAGACTAAATCCATCCCGAGCTATCAGGCTCATAGAGCTGGTGCTTATCCCGTTTCAATGGCGCAAGCGGATGAGAGTACATGACTCCCCCTGGACAGGACATCTGTCCATTGCAGATTAACTCCCCAGCTGAGTGGTCTAAAGCAAGTAGAGTAAAGTGTCTTGCTCATGGACGTAATGCGACAGGAATTAAACCCAGTACCTTTCAAATACTTCTTAACACTGAGCCACTGCACCTCAGTTCATGACGATCATGAACACTTGAATATGCACAGTATATTTTCATTTTCATTTTCATATTTATGGTAGAGGACTATTAAAGAAACAAATTGGTGAGAAAACCATGTACATATCTTTTCTGTTTGTTTTTTTCATCAGTAATAAAAATAAAAAAAACCTAGTTTTTTCACCAATTTGTTTTTTAATAGTCTTTTATTATATATATGAAAATGAAAATTCACGGGAATATTTCTTTATGTTATCAAAATTAAGTGTGTCTATTTAAATCCTTTGAGCTTTCCATTTTGTAACTTCTTTCTTTCTTCTCTGTCCATAGGTTTCAAGACAAACTGGCCATTGAATTCATGAACAGTCAAACCCGCTTTGTCAAAGTTCATGCTTATGGTGTTGGCACTACTATCGTATCTGACCCTCCCATCATGCCAGCAATTGACTTGGGTCACCATTTCAGGTATAGTATTTTAAAAGGTTTTTGAACAATTACATTTTTAGAAGTACTGGAAAGAGAATGAATATATACTCATGGGTGTTTTTTTGTTAAAAGACTAGTTCATTGGTCAAGCAAGTACATCTTATGTGAAAGAGGACTTCAAGAGAAACAAAATGGTGAAGAAAGCAATCAAAAATCTTATTCCATTAAGGAGATATTTATATTTATTAAGTTTGTTAAAATTTGTGTAGAAACGACTGAAATCATACTGACGTCACAGCTTCAGATTTCTCTAAAGTCTTTATGTATTTTATCATATTTTGTCCTGTGATTTTGTAGTTTGAAAACCATTGGATATATCGGGAAAGCAGTAAAACAGAGTAATGTATGGGTAATTGTAACTTACCACCTGAAGAAAGTTCGAAGAAAAATAATTCAAATAGTACAAATAAATTCAATAAATTTTCTTTAAAATACAGTAACAATTGTTAAGAATGTGAAGATGAGGATGCAGCCTTCCATAGTAGACTTACCACACCAGTCATTTCTACACAGATAAGACAAGAACATTAAACTTGAATATCTCCTTAACAGAATAAGACTTGAAATGCTTTCTTCACCATTTTGTTTCTTTTAAAGTCCTCTTTCATTTTATATGCTTGACCACTGAACTAATCCTTCAAGTTATGTTAATAGTTAATTAGCTGGGCCATCCTCTGTTATGTTATGTGTGTGACCATCCAGAGAATGGCCCATTGCATATGTTTTGAATGTATCAAAGTTCCTATGCCATGTCTATGCCATGTATTCATTCCTCCAATATACATTTTCGAAAATGAGGTATTAATTCAGTTTAATGGCTGATTATTTATTTCTCCTTTTTTTTCTTCTTTTAGTAATGGTCCATGCAGGAGAACATTCACCCTGAAAAACAGAGGCAGAAGACACCAGCAGTTATTCTGGAGCACCGAAGGCTTCAATCCCATCAAGTATAAGAGCAAGGATTATGAATACAATCCTCTGGATGTCAAGTATCAGGTAATTATTTAGGCTAATGAATATTCATTAGGTTGAATTTATGCTAATGAATATTTATTAGGATGGATTTGCCTTAGAATTAAGAAGAATATTCCTGATATGACATCAGAAGGCTAGTTTTTTAATCAAATAGAATAAAACTTAGGAGTTAGGTAACCTAGTCTGTTGAACGTACGACTAAGAAGCAGGAGGTCTCAGGTTCGAGTTGAACAACGATTTAACCCCTGACTTTCCACAGATATGTAGACATGCTGGCATCAAGGACAGAGGTTGGTCATATGCATCCCTCCATTTCCCCACCAAGCCTTTGGGAAAAGAGGCAGATGGCAGGGTGGCACTCACCGTCCATTAGATAAAGACATTAAATGGCAGTCCCGATGGTAGGGTTTCTCACCCCCCCACCTGGCTCTCTGATCACTTCTCAAAAAGAGCATGGTGAAAACCTGGGGTTCCTCCACTTCTAATACAAATTCTGAAACTGGCATTGCCAGCTTGGCATGTTAACCTGTTATGTGGTTGTTGCTGAGTTTCCATTCGCCGAAGGATCACTACAAACAAACGACAAGAAATATTTAATGAGTTTACAAAAAGTATTTATAATTTTATTCTCACAAAAGGATATCAAGCATAATAGTTTATTTCACTATTCATTACAGCAACTTCTCTAAACAAGGATTCAAACACACTTTACAAAAAATCAAGTACCGTTTGATTGTTTTGATGTTTTTTTCTCCAGAGAATGCCTCCTCCTAAACCACCACCGAGACCAGTCTTTGCTCTTACACCATCTCGTTTTGAGTTAGAGGCAGGGGAATCAATAGAAGTTACTCTCGAGGGAGAATCTTCAGAGTAAGTGTATTACTCATTAATGCAAACTGATGCAATCAATCAGTCAGCATTCTTGTAAAGCGCTGGTATCTGCTATAAATACAACCAAAACAGTTCAATGTTATTGAAAGAGTTCAGGTACAAAAATATTTTTAATCGACTCTTGCAAAAGTTAATAGTCTGAGCAGATCATACTTGTAGTAGAAAACTATACCAGACTCTAGCAGAGGGGATGGACAACTAACTGTGTCCCTCAGTGAGTACTTGAAAAACTCCCTAAGCAGGAGTTGTTTAGATGAGTGAAAACCATCCCATTTAGAGTACAATTCAATACATTCAGATAGGTACTGAGGGTTATTCTTGTTTGGTAGAGTTTGATGGCTTTCTTAAAGGAATATTTTCATGCATATTCATTTTCATTTATAAAATAGAGAAATATTAAAGAAACAAATTGGTGAAAAAACAATGTTGATCAACTCATTATTCTGTTTTAGAGAATGGCAATTAACCTGTCTGAGTTAGATGATTGACAACTTTTTCAACCAATCACAACATGAATTTGCCTAGCAACAAAATCTGCATAACTAAGTGGGGCAAACATCCTTCATCTTATGGTACAGTACATCTAGCTAGCGGCGCGCCAATGTAGTCAATTTCTGCACACACAGACTGAGTGACAGCAAAATGGTGAACAAAAATTGCGCTTACGCTGTGGGCTTTGTAAATCTGATTGCTGTTACCCAGAACAGTTAGCAAACTGAATTTTGTAAATTATATTTGCTAAAAACTCTAAAAATCCGGGGAAGAGCCATAAATGGATGAAAGCTTGCGGCAGACCTCGCAAACATCTAAATGTCAATGCATTGGTAATGCACGATTGCGGATTTGAGGTTTGTTTGCCCCTACCGAGTAACCGCGTTACTATAATGGGTGTGGCTTATTTCGTAACTCGGAGACGTTAATCAATTTTCAAAGAAAAATATAATTATAAAAAAAATGTCTTGAATCTGCAAATATGACATCACGCTATATATGCACTGCTCGATCACTTCTCAAATTATTGGTGAAATCTTTGAATGTAATCAATTTAAAAACAGAATGATAACATCAACATCGGTTTTTACAAAAAGCTTGTTTCTTTAAAAAGTCCCCTGTCATATATATGAAAATGAAAATTCACATTGTTTTCTTTAAGGAGTTATTAAATATTATTACAATGTAAAATTTTTGAAGTTTGAATATGTTTTTTTCTCCACATTTTTCGAATATTGTGTAGGTATTTAGCTATTATCATCCCATGGTCTAAGTTTAGTTATTTACTTAAGAAGACATACAGTCTGATACAATCATAATTACATATATTAGAGATTAAAAATCTTAATAAACTTCCCAAAAGAGCAAGTCAAAATCTTAATCCTATTCAATTTATTCATGTTTGAAGTTGACACATGGAGGCTGCCATTTTGTTCAATAATTAAATGAAATATTGTGCATGATGACATAATTTCCCCAATAGGGACATAAGGAATTTAATGTATTTCTTTAGAAATGTGATTAAAGTTTTTATTCCAAAATGATGTGACACATAGTTTTAACAGCATTTTTGATAATTTCATGTGAACACAAAAATGTCCTTGACATTTACAAAAGAAAAACAATATTTCATAAGCTAGAAAACTTGAGGTAGATTATAAAGTAATACAAAGCATGCCAACATCCTGCTGGGCTTATGACATCATCTGCATGTTTTGAAATCAAAATGGCGGCTCCCATGGTATGTCAAGTAGTAGCATTCAATTTTTTAATAATTACAGTAAATGTGTTAGCTTGCTTTGGGAGTTATGAAACTTGGTCAGAAGATTTGTTATGTTTATTTATATCATATAAAATAAGAATTATGTCAGACTTTATGTCTCCTTCAAGGATACCATAAAAATATTAATGTATTAACATTCATTTATGGTTTCGTTTGATTTCTTCCCTGCTGCAAGCATACATTTGTTTATATTTAGGAGGCAATCTTTTTGTTATCTCTTCAAATGTATTTAATTTTACTGTTTATTGTTAATATGAATTTGAGAAAAGTTGAATATGATTTGAGAGTTTATCAATGTCATTGAGTTGTGAAAATACAGTGAATAAATGAGGGAAAAAAGAAAAAAATAAAACAATAATGTATCATTCAAAAATCCCTCACAGACCTAAAGTGGTTAAAGAGAGAATGCTTTGCCATGCCATCATTGGTCGCTCCAGCGGCAAAGAGCGCATTATGAAAACAGATGTGAGCATCGAGTTCATCGCTCCACTACTAGAATTTTCAAAGAGGTCCCTTTCCTTTAGGATCGACAAGGTGGGTATTTACTTGTTAGATTAATAATTAAAGATTATTGTTGAAGTGGAGTGTTTATGTGCGTATATAATGCACGGGCAAAGGACTTAGGCCCGAGTAGAATGGCCCAACTTTAGAAGTATTATTCGTGAGTACAAAGTCAACACTCTTGCCAAAACATTAATCTTTTTATATAATTTCCGTGTAAGATTGTTTAAAATGCATGAAGAAAAAAATGAAAAACGTGAAAAGTTTACATACTTTTTTTTCTCTTTGTTAAAAAATTTACCTGTTGTAAAAATAGACTAAGCCAAAAAGGCCGCGCATTACTGGTATTTAATGCACGGATCATAACAATTGCAAATCCTTCATAGAAATTTCATGATAACTAATAATGATAGCCATTTATAAAGAGCATAATGCACAGCCACCTCTATGCGCCTAATAAAACAAAACTAAGCAAAATAAAGAGCATACATATAAAAGTAAAACAATAAAAATCTAGGTTCAAAAGCAGTTGCAAAAGATGAGTTTTAAGCAAGGATTTAAAGTTGTTAACAGTTCTTGCCTGTGGGGATGTAGACAGGAAGTTGGTTTTATAAGTAAGAAGCAGCATACCGATTAAATGAGCTGGGGGCCGAAAATTAAGGGCGTATTTCTCTTAAGTCTCAAGAATATTCTAACACACTTGTCGTGCATGTGATGGTACTGAAAACCTTTGATAAGAATGTTCAAATTTATCAGATTTGATTTCTTATGAATACTTCAGTCATTTTTCAACGACACGAGTATCAAAAATAAGACCTGTGTTATTTCAAAATTCCCGTGACTTGAGCAGCAGAAAAGACTTTTTGCCCAAGAGCTGCTTTAAAAATGTAGTTCAAAGGTCATGCAAGTTCATTTATATGAAAAAGGACTTTACAAAAACAAGCTAAATCCAGCCATTAGGCTCATAGGGCCAGTGCTTTTCCCCTGTAAGCACTGGCTTACTTTATTATTTATTGAAATATTTTTTAAAACTTTCATTTGGTGGTTAATTATAATTACCTTACTAGATTCTGTACTACTTGTAAAAAATAATTTTTGGGACCATAACAAAATTGTATAGGGTTGAATTTAGTATTATTTGAAATAATCCTGTTAGATCTTTCAAAATTTTGCTTTTTTATGTGGATTTATATTGAATTATTTTGCATAAATTGAAGGTAAAAATGCAATTATTTTCAAAACAATTTAAAACATCATCTACAAAATAAATTTTAATTTAATTTTTGGTCAGAATTGTTTAAACAAGTCAAATTGTTTGAATCTAATCAAATTGTGCTCATACTTAGCCATAATTCTTAAATTTGTGGAAAAATGTATAAAATGTTGAAATTTTTAGAAGGTGGTCACTATATAGTGTTGGATGCACTTGTCTTTGTGTGCATCATGCTTCTCTTAATCCAGTACCTTAGCTTCTATAGTTAACCCCTGACAATGCCCAATTACAGGTTGAATTATAGGCCGCCTTAGAATAGGTCACATCCACCTCACTCATTCCCACCTCCTTATTGGCTCCCCCACCCCTCTGCAACAATTGCCATTGCACCCTCACAGTCCACCATGTCCTCCTTGCTTGCTCCCTGTACAACCTTCCAAGAGCTTTCCTCGCTCCCCACAACTCAATAACCGAGCTCTTCCAAAAAAATTATCCGCATAAAATTATCTCCTTCCTTCATCTTGTTTCCCTCTACAACCATATTTAATCCCCCTCTCCCACCCCCACCCCTCACTACTTTTTTTTCTTCACCCATGCACTTCCTCTCTCGATCCCAGCTTTCTGGTTTTTAGTTCCAGTGTTTCTCTTAATCTCTCCCTGTTTTCTTTTCTTCATACCTTTAAAATGATCTAACCTCTCAGGCACAATTTGACCCTCGCTGTCATGGTACTGTTAAGCCCTCATCAAACAAACAAACTGGAAAGACAAAAGTTATTTAAAATCTAACCTCCATCAATTCCTTTCATCAAAATCAGTTGTTATTTTGTGTGTCAGGTTTGATGTAGCTCTGTTTGCTCTTACAGTATCCCGATGACGATCTCCAGAGACAGCGAGAAGAGCTTACCTTGACCAACATCTCATCCCTGCCTCTCAACACTTATGTGGAGCTTGATTATCCTTTTCAACTGATAGATGACGTGTCAGGTTTTATGTAGCTCTGACAATGAGCTCAGTGTGAAGAGCTTACCTTGACCAACATCTCATCCCTGCGGATTATGTGTTTTTAATTTATCATGATATGTCATTTTTAATATATCATGATGGATATCCATAATCAATATTATATTGTATAACTATATACATTATTAGTATTGTTATTTATATTTTTGTACATTGAATATACTGTTAAATATCATGTTGTCAATAACATGCATGATTATAAAGTTCTTTTTTTGCGTAGTGATGATGGCATCAGCATCTGTTTATTTTTGCTATAAATCTGTATTCTTTTTCATAAAAAAGCAAAAGCTTATATTTTCATTTTCATGAAGAAAAACTTTTTTGAAAGGTAAAATTTCTCAAATTGAAAAATCTTTGACATCGATTATCTCAAAACTACATTTTCATACATTCGTCATTATGCAGAAAGAGGGACAATATGATGGTCATTATTTGACCACTGACATATTACAAGATGAGTGAAATATTTGGCATCAGCATCTGTTTATTTTTGCTATAAGTTCTGTATTCTTTTTCATGAAAAAAAGCTTAATTTTTTCCTAAAGAAAAACTTCTTATAAAAGGTAAATTTTTTTCTATTAGATTAATAGAGATTTTAGTTAACTTCAGTGGTATAACTTTCTTGTGTCAAGTTACTACATTTCATCTGAATTAGAAATTTTCATTGTCATCACCAAATTTGCTTTGCCATAGAAGCGCTGCTTATTTGTTATCAAGAGACTGAATTAGGCCTAAAAAATGATTTGTTTGCCCTTTCTTGTGGAAAATTGTAAAGGAGGGGCGGGCATAAAAAATAAAACAGAATATCAAAACACTTCACATTATTTTCAGATTGTTGGTTCCTTTTATTTTGCTCAGATTTTATATCTCACTCATGCTTTTTGTGTGATTTGGGATTTTCTTTATGTGATTTATTACAAACAGGCGAACAACTTTGTATTCTCAGCTCTTGTGGGTGGTGGCTTCATTTCCTCTGCAGTAGCAGCAACATTCAATAGGCTAAAGTGGTTGTCATGCCATTTTGTAGGGATTTTTACGAAGGGTAGAAATTTTTGAAAATAGATTTAAAAAGTTAGGGGCGGCGGAGGAGGGAAAGCAAACAACTGTTTTTAGGCCTTAACTTGAAGATGACTGCAACAAGCTTGTGGAAATAACTTAAGTCACAGAAACTGTTAATTTTTTTAACTTTTTTTTTAAACTCTGTTTATTAGCATCTTCAACAACACCAATAACAATTCCTTCATTTGTAAAAGAAACCTCACCTAATGAATAATAACAAATATTAGATGACTTTTTAACATAACCGAGAGCAGATAATATATAATGTACAATACAATCAATTGAAAATAATGAGAAAAGCACATCTGTGTATTCTGCGACTTCAAAGAGTGATAAGTGAATGAAAGGAAAATAAATCGATAAAAAACACAACTAAGTGAAAACTTGGCAAAAGCTAGCAAACATAGTAAAAAACAATAAAAGAAGAAGATGAAAGGAAAGCGCAAAATACACAGATGTACCTTGCCTACCTCTGTTCACAATAAAATATACATTAACAGAGGTAAAGGAATTAGTAACACACAGAAACCATTAATTGATGAATAAAAAGGCTACCATATTAAAAAGGACTGCAAGATCTGAATATGCAAAATTATTCAACAATGAAGGAAAAGGATATTTCCATAATTTATAAGATAAATATTTACGAAAGAAATTGGAAGAATTCAATCAAAAGTCTCTTCTCTTCTCATTCAAATCTCACAAATTTAAGAAAAAAAAAAAATCATTACTGAAAAAATAGTCTTCAAATAGAAAAAAAAAACATGTTCCATGCAGATTCTCATTCTTTTGTGAAAAGAAATTAAAATTTGTGTACGCATTTATAGACTTTTGAGCACTAGCTTGCATTGTGCAGAGTTTTGAAAGAGATGCTATTTTATTCTATTTCATTAAAGGAAATTCCGATGGGAGTTGGTCAGCGAATAACTCTGACTGTCCAGTTTGACCCTGCGTACCAGCATGACCTCCACTCAAGGGTCTCGGAAAAGTTCCTCAGTGTGAAGTACAAAGAGCATCCTCATTTGGTAAGTTTTAACCCTGTAATGATTCAACATCTATGGACAGGTAGCAAAACTTGCGCTTATGGAAGAAACTGCTATAAACCATGAAATAGCCAATTTGAAACATTTCATCAAAATTGATTCAAAATTGACCATATTACAGCATTCTGAATTTTAAGAGCCTTATCATTTTAAATTCTGCAAATTTTATTTATTTCTTTGGGCACAGCTTTCTGACTTTCTGTTCTTGAATTTCTTTCATTCTCCCCGTTTCCTTTCCTTCTTACCTCTAGAATAATCTGACCTCTTTGACACAATTTGACCCTTGTTGTCGTAATGCCGTTAAGCCCTCATCAAACAAACAAACAAACTTTCTGGCCATGTTGTTTTTCAATTCTTCACCACCATTCTATGACCAGGAGATTTTGAATTTTCATCGTACCTTTTTATCAAAATTTAGGTACCCTCTTATCAAAATTTAGGTACCCTCTTATCAAAATTTAGGTACCCTCTTATCAAAATTTAGGTACCCTCTTATCAAAATTTAGGTACCCTCTTATCAAAATTTAGGTACCCTCTTATCAAAATTTAGGTACCCTCTTATCAAAATTTAGGTAATCAAAATTTAGGGAGAAAAAGTTTAGTAATTTTCAGTCATTGAAATTTAGAACAAGTTTTAACGGATTACATTAGAGATTTTGAGCTGTCCTCTCATACATCATGAATTTTGCATTCATTAACACATTGAGTCCCAGCATTGCGTATACGCGTCCATATTTTCCTTTTTCTTTTATATATCAGCATTGCGTATACACGACGGATATCATAGCATCAATTACATGGAATTTATTTAAATTGGTGGGGTACTCCTTTTTTTTTTTGTAAAATTAACATAAATAAACATTTTTGTCTACCTATTTTTAATTGTAGTTGTCGGTCATACTTCCTGTTTTTATAAGAAAAGGGTCAAACACAGAACAAAATTTTGTGAACAAAGCGAAGCAGAATTTATATAGGCAATTTACACACAAATTGGCATTACTAGATAGCCATCCTTTGCCGTTAGATAATGACGATGAGTCTGATTTGGAGCCAGATTTCGTAGATTTTGATACGAACACTGATAGCAACAGTGATTTTGACAGTGATGAAGAGGAATTGATTATAAATAATGGTGATTTTTGGATCAACTTCGACATAGACTACATGCATAAAAAAGCTAAGTGGAGCAATGATAAATTGGAAAATCTTCCGGCGCTAAGGGAATTACACACTAAAACCCAGTGGAACTCAATGTTTTAAAACTTCTTCAAACTTGTTCTTGTTTCTTCACCAATTTGTTTGTTCAATAGTCCTCTATCATATACCATATCCGACATAATCACCTAGGGTGCTTACGATAATAGAATTGCACCACGATTTAGTAGAAGTTTCTTTCTAATAAGAGACATACTCTTATGTTTTTTTGTTTTTTTTAATTCCTTCATTTTTTTGTATCTATCAAAGAGAAATTCCATTTCGTTACCCTTTTCATAAACTTTACATACAGGACTACATTTCTTTGCGAGGAGAAGTTTTCTTTCCGAATCTCACCTTTGAGAAAACAACGGTCAATTTTGGATGCATTCTCAATGACACAGAGGTCACGCGCTATGTGACCATCACAAACAATAGCCCTATGCTGGTGAACTACAAGTGGTCGTTTCTTGAGCCATCCCAACCGATCGTCCTGTACCCTATGAACATTCCTGAGGAACCTGACGCATGTGCAAGTAAGTATCTTTCCCAGTACCATCTGTCATTGATTTGGAATGATAAGTCAGTTTGATAGATAGATTTGTTAACAGTCTTATCTTCAATATAAACAGTCTAGCTTCAAATCAAAGTCCAGCTTCAAATCAAGCAGTCTAGCTAAAATAAAACACTGGTGGCACAAGGCAAGACAAACTGAGGGAACAAAGCGCCCCCTCCCCCCATCTTTGCAAAGTGCTGAAATATACATGCTCCATCTCATAACCATCCGTCAGAAAATACAAGGACATCACTCACCAACCAACCCTCCCCCTCTCCATCCCTTCCTCAACATTTTCTCCTATGTTTTGGATGAGCTGGAAAGTAAATCTTTAAGAGTAGTGGGAGAGACGAATCCCCACAGTCTTCCCTGTGCCGCCGCTATGGCAGGTGTTATTCACAAATCATGATGGCCCTCCACTTTCTCCTGTCCCGGGTCTGCTAGTTCCGTGCGTTGACGTCCAGTCAATCAGTTTTGATACTGGCTCATTCTAACTCCTTGAGCAGATGTGACCTGCAAAGTGAACCCTATGCTCTCCAATCTTATCTGAGGGTTTTGGTGCCACTATTCCATGTAACCCATGAGAATTCTTCAAATGTAAAACCTGTTTGATATATCTTTTACTCCCTTTGAATCTTTTCTTTGTAGTGGAGCATCACGTTGTTGTCTTTGAAGAGCCAGAGATGGAGGATCAAGAACCTGCGGAGGAGGAGGTGCAAGACGTTGAGGAATCAGTGCAAGAACAGGCCCTGTTGAAACCAGAGGGTGCTGTTGTAGACAAGGTTAGATGTGCTGGGCTTTTGAAAGGATTAACCCATCAGTCAATCAATGACTTACCGTATTTAACGTATTAAGGGCCCCTACCCTAATAAGCTCCCACTCAACATTTTTCACTGATAACATAATTTATTTGATTAATTTGAAGACAAACTGCTCAAGTTTGTTACATTATTTGCTTATTTTGCATCTGATGCTCATGATTTTTTTTATGGTGGTCATTGTGGGGCTAGTATAGAACCAGTGTACATAATGCAGCTTGAATAGCATACTGTACATGGCTCCGAGCATGGGTGTTTTGCACCTAAAAGGTGGTGCAATTCTATTTTTGTTTGCGCCGGGGTGGTTATTACATAAAATATGGTATATTATATAGGAGATATTCAAGTTAAAGTTGTCTCATTTGCTTAAAAACAATTGAAATCAGACTTGTTGTGACATCACATTCCATTCTATTTGTGGTTTTTCCCCTAAGATACTGTGGCTTTAAGACCTGTGTATTTGTCAGGAAAATTAAAAACAGAATCTAGTAAGATATGATAATTATAATAAACTACCTAAATAAAATGTAAAGGAAAAACCCCATTCATTTGATAGGTTTTCAAGGAGCACATGCAAGATCGGAATCATAAGGTTTTAGTGATGATGGCTATGATTGTCAGGGTTGTAGTGATTGTAAGAATAAAGCAAATGAAGGTGTTAAACTCTTCAAAAACAAATCAGAACAACAGTTGTTAAGAATAGGGATAGACTGACTGAGACTGTTTGTTGGTTATTACCCTTTTCACAATCACAACCGTTTCATTCTCCTCTGCCCTGTCATATGTTTACACTGCTTTGTTTACCAATTCAGAGAATGGCTCCTGTATTATTTTGATATAATTTAACAACTTTTGCATCATTTGAAAATCATTACTGATCTATACCAACAGCAATCAATCAATCACTAATATATTTTTAAATGATTCTCTCAATAATTGAAGCAAATGCACGATGATGGTGCATCAGAGACCCTCGAACAAGCACCTTCAAAGATCACAGATCTTTCGATTCAAGACGACAACAAAGACCAGCTGTCCGAGGACACTGAGGAGAGACCTGTAGAAGATTTAACAACGGAGGTAGCGTCGGAAGCAAAGTCAGAGGACAAGAGTAAGAAGTCCTCCAAGAAAGGAGGGAAACGATCGGCAGGAAAGAGCTCCAAGAGGTCAGGTAGTCGTGGCGATAGGTCACATAAACAGGAGTCAGGCAACGAGGCAAGGGACGATGCTACTGTCGATCAGGTGAGCTACTCTTCCGATGCACTTTTCATTTCCAGTTTGAGTTATGTTTAAAGAAAAGTAAACCAAAAGCTTGAAACTAGGGACACAATAAAAAAGCTTAGAATAAATAAACTAGCAAATCTATGTAACTTGTTCCATTCATTGAGTTATCATTATGTTTTGGACTTATGGCTTGGCTTTAAATTTGTATCCGTGAAATAGTTTAGTAACTTATCACTGCTGTAAGAAGTGCAAATGTCCATGCAGAGGAGATACGTGAATGCATTAAGAATTGCTTGGCTTATAATATCATAAAGGTGAGGCCGCTCAACCACTGAACAACAGAAATAGTATTTCACTGCACATGTTTTGTCAGGATGCCACTTTTTTAAGAAGCATTGTCTTTCGATCAAATCTGTACTGACCTTGACCCACATTCATTTATATATATATATAATATATTTCATAATAATTGACATTGCTTATTTACCAAATTACTTTAACCGAAAATTCTTAGCAAGTAAAGAATAATTTAATTCATTATCAAATCTTACAAAAATAAATAAAATAATTACTTATTACCTAAAAATATTTCAATGAAATTATACTATTAAGCAAATGTATCTCCTTGAATCTCATTTAATGTTTGAAATTTCTTTACTACTATTTAGAACATAGAGGATGACCCAACGTCGCAGAAAGGTGACCTGGACAGACACAGCATACTTAGTAGGGGGTCATGGAGACCTCAGAGTGCTGCCCGCAGAAGGAAGGCCAAAATCAACTACATCCAAACAATTACAGAACCTACAGTGGTTGGGATTGAAGAGGTAAACAATTAAATTTGCAAGATTTGAAAGAATTAAGCCTTAAGTTGTGGCCACTTTTTCTTTAATCATAAGCTATCACCCTTTCTCTGATTGGTTAGTATTGTTAAATGTGGATCATGTATAATGCAGATAGCATTGTTATTTTCCATCCTCTCATTAGCATTCTTGTTTTTATTTTGACAAAAGTTATTCGCCTTCATTATGTAAAATAAACAATTTACAGTATGTTGAGATCTAACGTGTGGAAAATAATTGCCTCAATGTACGCTTGAAACTTTTGCATATTTAAAGGAACGCTTGTTCGAAAAATGACTTATTATTCTGGGGTCCCCAAATAATTCAATTAAATAGCGCTTGTATGTGACAGCAACAAATAGTCTTTCATATGAATATTCAAATTGACTATTGTTTGGAATGATTATTAAACATAGTTATGCACATGCTTAACATGAGTGGACAGATCACAAGATCAGACTTTGAATGTCCCTACTTTAGACCATGTATTCTGTTAATCAATTCTCTATGTTTGGTTACAATGTACAGAGTATGAACGACCCACAAGTATGGTTATCATAATGATGGCAAGCTATTCAAGGGAATATTCATTCCCATGAATTTTCATATGATTTTATATACTTAAGAACTATTAAGGAAACAATTTGGTGATATCTTATTCCGTTCAGAAATTATTGTTTTCAAAGATTTCACAAGGGTGTTGAAAATATGCACTGCAGTATTTAGTGTAATGTCATAGTTGCACTTCCACGACAATTTTTGTTTATTTTTATGAAAATAAATTTTCCTTTTTCTCTTATTATGAATTTAATGCCCATGAACAAATACGCAAAGCATGTTTTGTAAGTTGTTATACCTCAAATCATTAATCCAAAAAATATTTCGAACAATTTTGAAAGAGGTAATTAATTTTCAAAAGTAATATATCAAAATGGTCTTGAAACTGCAGCTATGATATCTTACTGTTGAATTAGACTCGCTGCATCAGTCACTTTTTAACCCACTGTGGGAAACTTCTAAATGGAATAAGACATCAACATGATTTTTTGAACACATTTATTTCTTGAATTGTTCTCCAAATTCACGTGAAAAATTATTGGAATATTTGTTTAAAGGATTAGTTCAGTGGTCAAGCATGTCCATCATATATGAAAGAGACTTCAAAAGAAACAAAATGGTGAAAAGAGCATTCAAATATCTTATTCCTTTAAGGAGATATTCAAGTTTAAAATTTGGTATCATTTATATAGAAACCACTGAAATCAGACTTGTTGTGATGTAATAGCCTCAGAATCCTCAAAAGTCTTTATGTATTCTATCATAATTTGTCCTCCGATTTTGTAGCTTATAAATTATGGGATATGCCAAAAAGGTAGTAAAACTGAATCTAAGAAGGGTAGTTATTATAATATACTACCTGAAGAAAGTTCAAGGAAAAGTAATTTAAAAAGTGAAAAAACTAAATAAACTTTCTTTTAAATACATAAAACTTTGAGCAATCTGAGGCTGTGACATCACAACTAGTCTGATTTTAGTCGATTGTCCAAAAATGATACCAAACTTTAAACTTGAATATCTCCTTAACGGAATAAAATTTTTAAATGCTTTCTTCAACATTTTGTTTTATTTAAAGTTCTCTTTTATATAAGATGAGCATGCTTAACCCCTGAACTAATCTTTTAACGTATGATTACATTTATAATTATGTTCTTATATTCCAAATCCATTTTCATCATTTCTGAAACCACAGGTGTTTGATATCTTACCCATCTATGGCTCCTTACTGCCAGGGGAGTCGGATACAGTCACATTCACTTTTTACGGCCATACTGAGATCGGAACAGAAGCCAAAGCGCTCTGCACTGTTGAAGGTGGTCCGTGTTATGAGATAGACCTTCGAGGGGAAGCCTCCGTAGTCCAATACAACTTTGATACCAAGTTCATCGATTATGGCAGACAGGTAGGTTTTCGAGGGACTGTTTATGAGTATTGATTTTGAGTAATCAGTTCAAGGATTAAAGTGTAAGCTTAGAGTTAAAGAGTTATTTGAGAGTAGGGCCATACTTCTCCTCCACAAGAGAAAAAAAGAGTGTGAGGGGTGGGAAAGGGGGGGAGGGGGCCTGGGCTGGTGGTGAAGGTATTCTGGGTGGAGCAAAGAATAAATGTGCAACCCTTAACTGAGCCTTTAAGCTCACTCAGGAGCAAATTTTTGGAAAAAGGTTTTGAACCAATCTTGACCTAAATTTTTAAGGACATTTCTTACACATAAAGTCTTGTTTATTTGACCTATGCTATAGTCCTTATCAAAGTTGAATTAGCAATTTCTGGAAAACTAATTAATATAATATCACATGACCAAAACTCACGTGTCCAAAATAGACCAATCATGCACTGGTGGAAATTTTATCGTCCAACTTGATACCTTGGGAACGGTATGAAATTAAGCGAATGAAAAAAAAGAAATCTTTTAAATTCTCATCATATGTGCATTATATATTAAGGTAATACTTGCATGCATTACTGCTTGCAATTTTTCAACCAGTATCTGCAGCTGATTGGTTGAGTAACAAAAGGGAAAATTTCCCAGGTAGTTGATTGATTAAAAGTTTTGAAGTAATCATGCCCAGCTAAAATGGATTTAAAAAGTTTATATATCAAGTATCACTCATTTTATTAAAGGTGTACAGACAGGTAGAGATTTCATATTCCCTAAGACAAGTTTTAAATTTTTTAAAGTACATAAAAAACATCTAGTTATGGCTAATTAAAATTGTGTTATGTATGCTAAAGTTATGATGTATGAAAGAGAAGAAGATGAAAATCTTTAATATTTTTTAAAATTTTAGTCACTGAAGTTTGATTTGGGGATATGATGGAGATTCAAAACCTTTGGTTGTAATCCACTGCTCCCATTCAAATAACAATTGGGAATGATTTTGAAAAACAATTAGAAATTATATAGAAATTTATAGGTTTTAATGTCACAAAATTAAAAAAAGTTTGCATCATTTATTACGACAAGGCTGTAAAATGGTCAATGCTGTAAAATGGTCAATGCTGTAAAATGGTCAATGCTGTAAAATGGTCAATGCTGTAAAATGGTCAATGCTGTAAAATGGTCAATGCTGTAAAATGGTCAATGCTGTAAAATGGTCAATGCTGTAAAATGGTCAATGCTGTAAAATGGTCAATGCTGTAAAATGGTCAATGCTGTAAAATGGTCAATGCTGTAAAATGGTCAATGCTGTAAAATGGTCAAAAAATGGTCAATGCTGTAAAATGGTCAATGCTGTAAAATGGTCAATGCTGTAAAATGGTCAATGCTGTAAAATGGTCAATGCTGTAAAATGGTCAATGCTGTAAAATGGTCAATGCTGTAAAATGGTCAATGCTGTAAAATGGTCAATGCTGTAAAATGGTCAATGCTGTAAAATGGTCAATGCTGTAAAATGGTTAATGCTGTAAAATGGTCAATTTTTAGCCACGTTTGCTTTGCTGTTTTCCTGGGTTAGAGCCTGTCCATAAATCTTGAATGCTTTTTGTTTTTGTTCCAGATGTACGATCAGGTTGCTGAAACTGAGATCACCCTTTACAACACTGGCAAAGTTGGCTTTGATTTCACAGCCTTGAATATGGACCCAAGCTCCAGCCAGAGACCTATCCCGGGATGCCCATCCTGATACCTCATTCTGGTCATATCGAGGCCCACCAGGAACAGAATCTGTTAGTTAGATTCCTTCCAGGAGTTCCAGAGAAGTTCCACAAAAGTTTTGAGGTGAGTGGGGTTTGCTAAGTATGGAGGGAAGGCAGAGAGGCGGGACCCACCAATTTTCAGCAGATCTTTTCTTTTTGGAATACAAATGGTACTTTTTGCTATGGAGTATCCCACTTGTGGCTCTTTAACCGACTTGTGGCTTTTTAACGACCTCTGGGTTTTTAATAGACTTGTGGATTTTTAACCAACTTGTGGCTTTTTAACCGACTTGTGGATTTTTAAACGACTTGTGGCTTTTCAACCGGCTTGTGGCTTTTTAACCAAGTTGTGGATTTTTAATGGACTTGTTTTTTAACCGACTTGTGGCTTTTTAAGCGATTTTCTTAAAACCTTTTGATATGTTTATGGCTTGTAACATTTTATTTCAAGTAAGCTCAAGTTATTTCCTACCTATGCACAAATCTTTAAACTTAACCAACCAATCTTACTCAAATTAAACATGCAGTACTTCCCTTGTTTCCCAACACAGATCCAGGTAGCCCATTTTGTACCTGATTCTATAAACATTTGCGGTGAAGGTGTCTTTCCAAGAATCTCTCTCGATCTTCCGAGACACGGAGATGCAGAGGGCTTGTATGACTCTCTGATGAAAGAAGCCAAGGAGCATCTTGGAAGAGAGACTGATAAAAAGACTACTCACTTCCTTGGGATGAGCGCCTCTCTTCCTGGCTCACCGGTAATGAGGGATTCCTGTCATGATGATACCAAGTCTGTCGTTTCAATACAGGTGAGTTGACCAAAGAAGAACACAACCAAAATGTGATGGTGGGTGTTTTCGGTGGCTATTGCACATTAAAATGTTGAGGCCTGTGATCTGTTTTGGTTCCGATGCGATAGCATCAGGAACCTATGTGGTCTTGATGGCATGTGTGTGTATGTATGTATGTATGTTTGTATGCGTGTGGGTGTGTATGCATGTATGTATGTATGTGATGGCCAGCTCATAAATACGTTATCTCAAGAACGGTACACTGGATTTATGTCATACAGTATGTAGTACACAGATAGCCCATGCTTAGTATTGTTTTTGATGGTGATATCATGCATATTAATGAGTAGGCGAGGTTTAATGTTAAAATCTTGAAATGTTCATATTTAGCAACTATGTGCTGTGTTTTGTTTCATATTTGGTGTAATTATGATGATGTTAGCTGATGGGTACATCTTCATGATATAAAAACATTGAATTTTATGATTATATGTGTAGTAGGTGGGGCTTAATTTTATTTTGCTGAAAAGACCTTGTAAACATGTTATCTCAAGAATGGTAAAATGGATTCATGTCATATTTGAAGCCCGGAGTATCACCTTTTCCTCCGACAACACTGAGAGCTACAACACCCCTCTCACCCTTTCTGAATTAAACTAAGCCATCCACGATGCTGGCTGCACCTCCAAGTGCTCAGATAACATCCCCTACCAATTTCTAAAGACCGCTTCAACAAGGTCACCACTACCCTACTCACCATCCTCAACCACATTTGGTCCTCACACTCCTTTCCCCTATCTGGAGGACAGCTATTATCACCCCCATCCCCAAACCAGGGAAGGACAATACTGACCCTTCCAGCTACCGCCCCATCACCCTTACCTGCTGTCCCTGTAAAATTATGGAAAGGATCAAAACCAGAGACTTAAACTAGTTCCTTGATACCAACAGTATCCTCTCCCCTCATTAAAGCAACTTCTGGAAACATTGCAATACCCTGGACCAGTTAATAACGCTCAACACCACTATCCTGGAATCCTTTGCAAAAAAAGGAACACTTCATTGCCATCTTTTAAACCTTGAGAAAGCTTTCGACAATACTTAAAATACAGCAATTATCCGCAAACTTTACACCATCGGCCTCAGAGGCCACCTTCCCATCTTTATTCAAAACTTCCTCTCATCCAGGCAGTTCCAAGTTTGTATTGGCCACTCCCTCTCCAACCCCTACCGCCAAGAAGAAGGTGTCCCCCAAGGCAGCATCCTCTCCCCCACTCTCTTCAACCTGAGCATTACGACATCGCAGACAACCTTGGCCCCAACATCAAACGTGCCTTCTACGAGGATGACTTCATCATCTTCTACTCCTCCCCTAGCTTTCCTCTTGTCGAAAATAGGCTCCAACTCAGCCTCAACCGGTTGCAAGACTGGTGCAACAATAACGGTTTTAAATTCTCCAAAGACAAAGACAGTCTGCATGCACTTCTGTCATTTCTACAACCTCCACCCCAACCCGAACCTCGTGCCCAATGGCAATCGCATCCTAAAGTTGAAGACACTAAGTTCCTGGGTCTAACTCTAGACCTCAAGCTCTCCTACAAGCAACACATCACCAACCTGAAACAGAAATGCAACAGCTCCTTCAACATTCTCTGCCTCCTTTCCAACACCACATGGGGTGCTAACCACCATGCTCTCCTCAAAATCTTCAGGCGCACCATTTGTGCCAAGCTTGACTACAGCAATATTGTGTACTGTTTCACTCACAACTCTTACCTCAACCACATCAACACCATTTAAAATAGCCCTCAGGCTTTGTCTGGGTGCCTACAGAACCTCCCCAATCACCAGCCTTCATGTTGAAGCCAGTAAACCCCTTTTTCTGCTAAGGTGTATAAAGCTAGCCTCTCCTATGCCTTTAGAGTCCTTACCAACACCCAGAACCCTGTTTACAACCTCATTATGTACCACAATTTCTCCACCCTCTTTGATAGGACTAAAACCCTATCCTTCTCTTCAGCTTATGCATTAAATCAGACCTCCTCCATCTTGACATCAACCCCGCCATTCTTGGCACTTTCTCATGGCCCACTATTCCTCCCTGGCCACCCCTCCCCCTTCTATCCACCTGGGTCTCTACACTCATCACAAAACCCAAACCCACCCTAACCTCTTCATCAATCCCCACAACCAAATCAAAGACCAACTTTAAACTACACCTCCATCTATACTGATGGCTCCAAGGAAAGCAACAAGACAGCTGCTGCTACCATCATCAAAGACATCACCCTCAGTAGCAGGCTTCCCAACTACTCATCCATCTTCTTAGCTATTCCTCCTCAACCTTAACCTTATTGAGTACTCTCTGCTCAGCCACTTTGCCATCTTCTCCAACTCCAAGGCTGTCCTTACTTCTTTACTCAATCTTAAATGGGATAACCCTACATCCCTCCTCCTCCTCCGTAAACTCCTTTCGCCCACCCTTTGCAGGAAAAGTGTTCTTTTCTTCTGGATACCCAGCCATTTTGTCATCCCTGGCAATGACAGGGCTGATGCAGCCGCTAAGCTTTCCCTCAACCGCCCCCTACCCCATTTCCCCAAACCCTCTCTGACATCAAACCGCTTATCACTTCTCTTGTTTAGGAACTGCTGGCAAGCCTCATGGGACTCCTAAATTGATAACAAACTCCACGGCATCCAGCCCACCATTCCGATCAAACCCACCATCCCGATCAAACCCACCATCCACAACCTCTCCTGTGTCGACAATGTTCACATTACTCGTCTTAGAATAGGTCACACCCACCTCACTCACTCCCACCTCCTTATTGGCTGCCCCTAACCCCTCTGCAACAATTGCCATTGCACCCTCAGAGTTTTATCACGTTCTCCTTGCTTGCCCCCTGTACAACCCTCCCAGAGCTTTCCTCGCTCCCACAACTCAATAGCCGAGCTCTTTTAGAAAAACCCTCCGGATAAAATTATTTCCTTCCTTCATCACGCATCCCTCTACAACCATACTTAGTCCTCCTCTCCCACCCCCTCTCTCTACTTTTTTTCTTCTTCACCTAAGCACCTCCTCTCTTGATCCGAGCTTTCTGGCATGTAGATCTTGTGTTTCTCTCATTCTTTTCCTGTTTTCTTTCCTTCCTACCTCGGAAATGATTTAAACTCTCAGGCACAATTTGACCCTCGTTGATGTGGTGCCGTTAAGTCCTCATCAAACAAACATATTTGGTACACAAATAGCCCATGGTCTGTAGATGCGCTCTACTGTTTGTTTATTTTCTGGTGGTGATATCATGCATATTGATAAGTGGGCAGGGCTTACAGTGAAAATGTTGAAAAAGGGATAAATGGGTAACTGTGTATCCGTTTTGCATCATAATGAGCATGATAACTTTGTTAGTTATTGTGCACATGCTTATGTTATCAAAAATGTCATTAGTATGCATGGTGGGCATGGCTTAATATAAAGTGTTAAAATGATGTAAACATCATACTGTATTTTATGAACAATATATCAGATTTATGCTACATCAGATACACAGATGGGTCATGGTCTGTACATATATGTTCTGATGTTATGATAGTGATGTCGTGAATATTAATGAGTAGGTGGGGCTTACTGACAAATTCTTGAAATAGAATAAATGAGCAACTGTTTATGCATCATACTTGCTATGACAATGTTGTTGATTATTGTGCAAATGCTAATGTTGTCAACATTTCTATTGATCTGCATGGTGGGTGTGACTTACGAAAAAATTTCATGGAACAAATATATTATGATATGCAATAACATGACACTTACAGTAATACAAAATTTGCAAATCAATCAGCGTATGTAAAAAAACAAAAACATTGGAACCAGAAAACTGTTTGGTTCTGGTTAAAGTGTGTAAACGGAAAAATATCACGGAAAACATACCTCAGAAATAATATAATTCTTAATATTTTCAAGGTTTTCCATGTTTGTGAATATGAACGATTCTGTTTGGCATACTTGCAATTACCCGGTCAATATATTGCTTTGGAATGAACGTAATAGTTGAAATACTTTTTGCTTTTAGGTCTTCGTATGACTCACAATTTCTTCCTTTCTATAATTCATCACAGCACTCCTCCAACAAACTTGGAGATTATTTTTGGTGGGGTTCAGATTAAGAAAGCTGCTAATTGAGTGATACATGCATCCATTAACCTTACCAACCTCTAAAGTTTATTCAAAATATCATCATGTTACCTTCAAATGCATCATTTTTATGAAACAATTTGTGTCATTAATTTAGGTATTATTTCAGATACAGTTCCACAAAAAGAAAATATTCAATGTATACAATTCGCTGCATACTAACATTTTCTTAGTCCTTTCAAATTATTGAAAAAGTTCTTTACTTAAAATATGCATATCCATTTCATTCCTGCATACATATTGTATATTATATCCTCATACAAAAACTCAGATAATTCTGAACAAAAATATTTGACACTTTTCTTTTAACCCCATCTACCCCATTTCATTGCTAAAGTGAAAGTTGCAAGCCAAAGTCATGTCCCAAAATTGAAATGGAAAAAAGAGGTTTTGCCTTTTGTTACAGGCAAAAAGGTGATATTTTAATGTTATTAGATGCTTGTAATGTGGTGAGTTTTGGCTTACATATATATTCTTAGTTGCATAGGACTTCTACATTATATGATGCATGATGAAATAACTCTCTTTAGGAGGAATGGTCCATCAGTCATTCATAAACATTGCACAAATTCCTTTAGGTATATAATGGATATTTAGTTTTAGAGTCAGCCAAGGACTAATCTCATTCTTCTTCACTGCATGCAGGCATGTGGCTTAGCTCCAGATAAATGACCTATTGTGTACAGAGTAATAGTAGCTTGTTGCTAGCAAGTGAACCGTGGAGAGATCTCAGGCCAGGTGTGGATTACACCTGTGTTGTGTAGAGTGTAACGATAGACTAGTGCTAGCAAGTGAACTGTCAAGAGGCTGTCGGGTTGGAAGGCGTGGATTACTTCTGATTTTGGGAAAATCAGGGTTGTCGGGCTGAAGGGGTCCAAGGAACAAAAATCTTAATGGTTTGCAGTGTAAGTAGAATCATGTGTTATCTAATATGTAACTTTTATTTCCTACACAGAATGAGTTCCCATCAGAATTAGGATTGCAGTTGGAGGTGGAACGGCTTTTGGTTCGAGAATTTTCGATCACCTCCCAACAAATCCAGAATCAAATGCGGGTGCATGCCCAGGATCCAAGGAAAATGATCGATCTTGAATTACTTACCAAATCGGCATTGATGGCCACTGTGCAAACCTCATCTAAGAAGAAGATGTACAAGCAGAAGTAATTGAATGATTGATTAATTGATAAATATTTGTATTAATCATCAGTTTTTGATCCAATGAATCAAAGTTTGTTAGGCACATTGATGGAAAAAATTGTGATTATTGTAAAAATTGTTATATAAGTAGGAAATATAACTACTTATCATTCATTTGTGTTTTGAATTTCTTATATTGAGTTAATTTCCATAAGTGGCAAAAATTTGCTCTGTCAACTACAGGATTTGTTACTTGTCTTAAGAGAATGATTGGTATACACCTGTCAGTGACAAAAGTGATTTGTTAGTGCTGTCATCAGGGCTTTACCTCCCCTTCATAAGTAGGGGGAGGGGGAAATAGGTTTACTGCACAAATTTATGGGACAACATCTAACAAAAACTTGTAAAAGTACACTTGAAAGTGGCATGAGCACTTATCCCCTTGAGAATTATAGCCCTGGTCATAGAAATTAAGAGGAGGAAGCCAAATCGATCAGATGGTGCCTTTCAAACTCCCTCCAGTCTTACATACTCACGCACTGCCACCTCCTTAACAGCTCCCCCACCCCTCTGCATTAACAGCCACTGCCCCCTCACTGTCAATCATATCCTCCTGTTCAACCTTCCTAGAGCTTCCTTCACCCTTTCAATTCCATTGCTAAAATCTTCCGCAAAAACTCCCCTTATAGAATTATCTTCCTTCTCCACTATACTCCTCTCTGTTATAACTATATCTAGTTTTCCTTTCTCACCTCCTCCTGTTACATTTTTTTTACCTATTGCGCTTCCTCTCTATATTCCTCTAATCTTTTTCTACCTCTGACATAATCTAACCTCTCTGGCACAATTTGATGTTGTTGTGCTGTTAAACCTAACCAAAGAAACAAGCAAACATCGTTAAGTCATGATCCCTGAAAAAAATCAAGAACTCACACTTAGTGTGTTAGAAATGATTGTCAGTCTTTTTGGCAGGAATAGTTGTGTGGTGTTCTGCATCATTGATATAAACATTTTGCAAAAACCTCTGGATATCTTTCTTAAACTTATTAATTCCCAATTTGTTTTTACCTCTTTCCTTACAGGGCACGTCTTCCAGACTACATACTTGACTTTGGTTATGTGGTTCTCGGCACAGTTCGGACCCACATCGCCAGAGCTACCAATACTGGCTATTTTCCTGTCTCTTTCTCTGCCGATCGATCAACCCTTGTAGGAACTGGATTCAATGTGGAGTTGGATCGTGTGCGACAGCTACCAGGGTACCCAGAACACGAGACTGTAGACTTTAGGCTCAGTTTTGATCCTCGCGGTGCTAATGTTGGAGTTGGAGATATTGAGACTTTGGTCCCAATTAATGTGAGTAATAATCCTTTCTTTTTCACTCATTCTCTTTTTTGTAAAACAATTTTAGCTGTCACACTTTTTAGAAATAGTGTGTTCATGAATTCATGATTCTACTTAAAAAGGTTAATTCATCCATATATACTCTGCCACATTTCTCCTATCTGGAGAACCATCTTAGGGCATGATTTGTGATACTAAATGAGTGTGGACATCATCCGTATCCCATCTGTTTGAGGTTGACACAAATTCTCTCACCATGACACACCCATTTGTAACCATGATGCACCCCTTTGTAATCATAACACACCCCTTTTTTGTAATAAATGAAACTTAACATCGATATTTGTATCTTTACAGATTGTCAATGGTCCATGTTTATTCTTACGTTTGCGAGCAATAGTGACCATGCCAGACATGCAGATATCCACAGATTTCTTAGACTTTGGATCTGTCCAGTGTGGTCAGTGCAAGGTAGTGACCATTCAACTCCACAACCACAACCAGGTCAAATGTGAGTGGACTTCACTGCCCACAGAGAAAGAAAGAAAACAGGTGAAATATTAAAATTTTGTACTTGCATTGCTTTTTATCTCAAAACAGTAATCTGAATTTGGATCCTCGAAAATAAATTAAGGAGGTCTAGGTCAAAAGGTTAAGGTGTGGTAAATCAAGAAAATTGGAAATAAAACAGCTCTAAATTTGACACTCGGGACCTTTAAACTAGTTATGATTAAAGGTTTTCAGTATCATCAAATATTATTGAGACTCAAGAAAAGTATGTCCCTACTTTTCAGCCCCAACCCCTTTAATATCCAGGGTTCTTTGATTACTTGATGAAAGAAAACCTTAATTTGTATCTACAATTTTGGACAAAATTGTTGGAACAGTTCAGCGTTGCAAAGGCCTAAATATTTAGTGTTGTGATTTTTGATTATTTCCTTCCTTGATTTTTAACTCCCCACCCCTCCCCATTTGTCAATGTTAAATTGTTTGTGTTTTATCCTAATTTGAGGGGAAAAACACATTAACAATGGTTAACATTGAATGGGGAGAGGAGAGGGGTTAGGATATTAATGTAGGGTAAGGGACACTGGGGACATCATGCGAATGTCCTAAAAAGAAAGAAAATACTAATTTAAAATGATAGAATATGGAAGGAAGAACCAAAACAGTACCACTATTTATGATGCATAGATTTTGAATAGCAAAGATTGGAAAAGCAGTGCAAATTGTTACGAAGTATTCCAACAAGTATTGTACAAGATTGTAGATCACTTTCTGTGGACATAATCATCTATTGTTCATTATTTGTAAGACTGTTATAAATTTCTTTAAAAATTTTATGTTATTTTTTTTCGTATTGCTTCACTTTCATTGTTTAATATTCTAATGCAATTATGGCTTCTATTCATTGATCACATTTAAAACTATTGTTAAGCATGGTTTGGAGATTAATATTAATCATATATTTACATAACTGTTCTTAATCTGTTATGTTGTATTGTTCTTAATTCCTTTTGAATCTATTCCTTTATATTGTTCTGATTCTATTCCTTTTGCAGATGAGTAGATTAATATTAATCTTATATTTACATATCTGCAAGTATATTGCTCTGAATTCCTTTTAAATCTATTCCTTTGTATTGTTCTGAATCTATTCTTTTAAAACATGGTTTTCAGATGAGTAGATTAATATAAATCTTGTATTTACATATCTGTAATTATCTTCTTCTGAATTCTTTTTAAATCTATTTCTTTGTATTGTTCTGAATCTATTTCTTTTGAATTTTTTTTTTATATTGTTCTAATTCTATTCCTTTTGAATCTGATCCTGTATGTTGTTATGAATTTAATCCTGTATGGGTTTTTTTATGAATCTATTCCTATTGAATCCATTCCTTTATATTGTTCTGAATCTATTCCTTTTGAATCCATTCCTTTATATTGTTCTGAATCTATTCCTTTTACTTCAGGAATTGGAGCGAGTGCTAAAGGTAACCATATGCAATGAAAATCAATATACAAAATTATCAATAATAATGATTAAATGAAATGTTAACTAATATTTGTTGTTGTGCTATCACATTTGCATTAAGCATCCTCATAATTCATTCTAGATAGTGCAGTGGCTCAATGGTTAAGGAGTCATGCTCGTATCTGAAAGGTACTGGGTTTGATTCCTGTCACGAGTGCTGCATTGTGTCCTTGAGCAAGACACTTTACTCTACTTGCTTCAGTTTACTCAGCTGTAAAATGAGTACCAGCACTACTGAGGAGTTAACTGCGATGGACTGGCATCCCGTCCAGGTGGAGTCATGTGCTCTCATCCTTTTGCGCCATGGAAACTGGGGAATAAGCACCGGCCCTATGAGCCTAATAACTCGGATGGATTTAACTTTTTCATAATTCATCCACAAATTTATACCAGTTGCACCATATTAGAATGTTATTTTTCCTTTATACTTAGGTTTCCTACATGTTGATGTGTACTGAATAAAACAAACACTAATAATTAAACGTTCACATTTGAATAGCTGTTGCAGTAATTATTGCAGTAATCACAGTCTCTCAGTTGTTGTTTTTGTGACATCACAACAAAAAAGCCTATGAATTTTGATATGTTAACTTCATTTTTTTTGTAACTTGAATGGCAGCAATTTAATATAGATGAGAGGTTTTGATCACTATCATACCTTCAATCAATATTTAGCAGGAAAAAACAGTCTGGTGATTTTCAGGGAATTCTCTTTCATACATCACAACTTTTCCTAAGAGATTTTGGTTAGCTATAACTCAGAAACTATGGGTGATTGTGATGTAATATAAAGACTGTTCTGCTCAGAATATAAAATGCTTTCTGATGAAACACCTGTCCATAGACCTTTAACTGAATGGCGGTATACAAAAATATGTTTTAACATTGTTACTGACAAGTTTGCCTCTAATGTATATGCTGTGAATTAACACACACCTTAAAACTTCATGCTAACATTTGATGTCACAGTGGTATATTTTCAATGTAGTATCACTTCTGATATATCAGAATGCTCAAAAGTTTTTTAAGTAAAAAAATTAAGTGACTAATTGATCTCAGCAGTCAACCACAAAGACAAAATAATAATTATTGAAGAAATATTAAAGAAGAGGTTCAGGCAATTATCTTATATGTTCAGGGAAACAACATGATGAAGAAACCATTAAAAAATCGTATTCCGGTAGGGAGATGTTAAAGGATAAGTTCAGGGGTCAAGCAAGTCCATCTCATATGAAAGAGGACTTTAAATGAAACAAATTGGTGAAGAAAATATTCAAAAATCTTATTCCGTTAAGGAGATATTTAAAGATAAGTTCAGGGGTCAAGCAAGTCTATCTTGTATGAAAGAGGACTTTAAAAAAAAAATAGTGAAGAAAGCATTCAAAAATCTTATTCCGTTAAGGAGATATTTAAGGATAAGCTTAGGGGTCAAGCAAGTCTATCTAATATGAAAGAGACTTCAAACAAAACAAAATAGTGAAGAAAGCATTCAAAAATCTTATTCCATTAAGGAGATATTTAAGGATAAGTTCAGGGGTCAAGCAAGTATATCTCATATGAAAGAGGACTTCAAACAAACAAAATAGTGAAGAAAGCATTCAAAATCTTATTCTGTTAAGGAGATATTTAAATTTAAAGCTTGGTATCATTTGTGTAGAAACGACTGAAATGAGACATCAAACCTCAGATTCCTCAAAGTCTTTATGTACTGTTTCATATATTTTTCTGAACTGTTGTGTTGTGGCTAAAAACTTTTGGATATATTAGTAAAGTATTCAAACTGAATCTAGTATGTAATTATAATTTACCACTTGAAGAAAGTTCGGGAGAAAATATTCAAATAGTAAAAAAAAAATAGAAATCATTGAGTAACAAAGAGTAAATTCTCCCAACAGTAAAGGTGATTGGCCAAATGCAATTTAATATTTGTTCTTGGTAAAGAAGGTTATATCCAAAGTAGGGACACTACAATAAATTCTTAATTTATTATAAACACACAGAAATTTTCAAGCCATTAAGCAGAAAGCATTTGTTAGTTACTGACGTTGTAAACTCAAATGTGGATTGGCGATTTCTTGAGAACTAAATTAATTTGAATAATGTCATATGGTCGAAATTCATGTGTCCATTATTGGTTAATCGTATACAGGGGAGGGAGGGGTAACCTTATAAACTGATCAAATACTGGGGGATGCTTGGCTGTCTGCACAAAAAATGTTTTTATATTCTAATTAAACATGTAGGTAATATGCGCACACTTTGCTGCTTACAACCTTTCCTCAAGCAACTGCACCTGATTGGTTGAGTAACAAAGAGTAAATTCCCCCAGCAGTAAAGGTGATTGGCCAAAGTACTGAAATAATTATGTTTGGCTGAAATGATTTAAAAAGGTCTATATTTGGTGCACTAATTTTCATTATCATGAGGATGTTTCTCAACTTTAAACCAATTTACAAAAATGTGGTTATGTTTATATCCCCATTTTTATATGTCTTTCATAAAAAGTGGTTTTAATTTTCTCTTCAACCTTAATAATAACAAAAAGTTACTTATATAAATCCTATATTTTTAATATCGACTTCTGTACAAAAGATAATTCAAACAGAATATTGTATAACATTTTATAGCACAATTTCAGCCAAAGGTATTTCATTTTTGATACATGAGAATATAAATGTTGTTCATGGAATTGGTAAATGTGAATCCTATTTTTGCTATGAGATGTACATTTTAGATATATTTACTTAACTGAAATTTGATGTGTCAACTTTCTTTGTAAATACCCTTTTTCTTAAGTTCTTTCACTCTTAAACTCAACTGACAATGACAGGGCTGATGCAGCTGCTAAGCTTGCCCTCACCCTTCCCCCTATCCCTTTTCCCAAAACCCTTTCTGACATCAAACTGCTTGTCACTTCCCTTATTCGTGGCCGCTGGCAAACCTCATGGGACTTCCAAATTGATAACAAACTCCACGTCATTCAGCCCACCATTCCGATCAAACCCACTACTCACAAGCTTTCCTGTGTCAACAACTTCCACATTACCCACCTTAGAATAGGTCACACCCACCTCACTCACTCCCACCTCCTTACTGGCTCCCCCACCTCTCTGCAACAATTGCCATTGCACCCTCACAGTCCATCACATTCTCCTTGTTTGCCCATCTGTACAACCTTCCCAGAGCTTTCCTCGCTGCACAACTCGGTAGCTGAGCTCTTCCAAAAAAAACCTCTGGATAAAATTATCTCCTTCCTTCATCATGCTTCCCTCTACAACCATATTTAGTCCTCCTTCCCCACCCCCTCTCTTTACATTATTTTTTCCACCTATACACCTCCTCTCTCGATCACAGCTTTCTGGTTTATAGTTCTCATGTTTCTCTCAATCTCCCCCTGTTTACCCTCCTTCCTACTTCTGGAATGATCTAAACTCTCTGGTACAATTTGACCCTTGCTGTTGTAGTGCCGTGAAACTCTCATCAAACAAACAAACAAACTCAACTTATGAATAAAGTCTCTTGTATCATGTGGCTGGTAGTCTTTTGTATGTAGAAGTTGTACCTGACCCTCAATCCCTTTCTTCAAAAATAATGTTGTGAAGGTCCCTTGGACCCCCTACTTTTTGGATGCTGACATAAACATTTCCCCTCCCCCACCCCTAACCCCCACATACACACATATCTTAGATGCTTGCTATGCCACTGGTTGATTTAGAATGAAGCAACTAGAAAAAAATACTAATTTGAATCTAGAAATAACTCTCCATTTGTTATTTGTTATTGCAGATTGATAAGCACATGCCTTTACACCTGAGGAGAAAACTAAAGGCTGACCGTCCTAAGCTGAAGACTTTTGAAGTTCTTCCCCCAACTGGTGTCCTCTTACCAGGTCAGAGGTTAAATGTCCAGGTCAAATTTATGCCTGCTGAAGAGGTAAGTTTAAGAGAATCTTGACTGCCATCGTGGATAATGTAAAGGACCGGGGGGCTCAGTTCCCTATGTGAGGGATGTGTATATGTGCGGCCAGAGCAGGTGCCTTTTTGCAGAATTTTCATAGAGCATGTATGAAAACCCCCAATTCTATCATACTGCAAGTCTAAAATGTAGTATATTTTCATACTGTGGGTGTCAAAAATTGTTTAGATTTAAACTGCAGGTATAAAAAAATTACACATTTTTGTAGTGCAGGTATAAAAAAATGGTTGCTCTCATACTGCAGTTACCAAAAAAACTCTCATACTGCAGGTATGATTTTGAATTCCTGGGCGGCACATACCTACCACTGAAGTATGGAATGGCACCACCGGGGTAAAGGAGTTATTGCATTTCAAACATTTCATCAACGTGTTGAAAAGTGACCTTGGAAATGTTAAGTGTGATGTCATCATGACACGCTGTGCACTGTAACATGCCAAAAGTTTCTCTTTAAGCCAACAAGCACCCGACACCTGAGTTAATCCTGAAAACTCGGGTATGAAATTACAAACCCGACTTCCTGTTCAGTGTAGTGTGTTTCCACTCCAAACAATGATTGTTTATCTGCCATTCCCATGCACACCACAGCGAAGTAGCCCAAAATTATTTGTGTGTATAAGATTACAGAAAGCCAGTGCTGAATAATTAAAGGACTTTTGTGATTGAAATCACTCATCTGTGTCAGGTATCTCAGTAGGAAAAATTTTCTTTGCAAACTGGTGATAAAAATAGCTGTGTATCATATGCCTGAGGTGATATGTGCATTAAGTGTGAATGATTGATGAACCATTTCTTCTAAGGAAAGATATTGCTTTGTGAGGTCACTTTTCAACACACTTGTCAAATCTTTGAAATGAAATAATTCCTAAACAGAATACGATATCAAACAAGATTTAAACCAAATTGTTTCTTTAATAGTGCACTATCATATATAGGAAAATGAAAATCCTCAGGAATATTCTTTTAGCTATGAAAGTCAAATCTGTTTCAATGTAATTGTAGCTATTTTCATTTTTTTCTTAACACTTGTACATCTGATATATTTGGTAGAGCAAAGGTATATAGCATAGTATAGCAAGGTTTGACGCTGAAAGCATCCAGTGCTGGACATTATATCAAGACGGCCACAGCCTTTGATAACCAGTTGTGAACTCACTGGTTTATCATCATTATTAATCATCATTGTTTGCAAGCCTGTCATAGATCTACTGTCTGACAGAATGATGGCTAAAATGCTAAAATGGGTGAAAGGACTAGCCCGTTTTTGGTAATAGGCATTTTAAATCATCCTTGCATATTTCTTGGTTAATACAAAAGACACTATTTTTAACAACCATAAGTTTACTATTTATAACTGCTGCAAACTAGGAAACTGCATCAATAATCTTTTCTTCAAAAATGATTGACTATTATTTGCCCTCTCTAGAAACTGTATTCAGACCGAATCACTCTAAGACTTTCCCAAAGCAGCCAGCGTCTAACATTGATGGCCCAAGGTAATGGGCTTGAGCCACGCTTGGAGTTTAATCATTCCCTCCTGGAATTTGGACCCATCCTTCCCCATAGCCCTGGGGATGAAGTAGAGGTTGTGGTGAAGAATCCCTGCTTTTTCCCGATTGAATTCTATTCCTTGGAGTTTGACAAGCAATATCTAGAAGAGGAAAAGGTAAAGATTATTTTGTTTCCTTTAACAGTTCCATTTATATTTTAAGGTATATGTAGAAATTTTGTACACGCTAAAAAGTTTCTCTTCGAGCGTACTCACACCCGACACCTGAGTTAATCCTGAAACCTCAGGTATGAAAATTACCATCCCGACTGCCTGTTCAGTGTATTGTGTTTCCGCTCCAAATATTGACTGTTTATATGCAATTCCCATGCACACCACAGTCAAGTAGCCCATGGTTATTTGTGTGTATAAGATTACAGAAAGCCAGTGCTGAATAATCAAGGCCCTTTTGTGATTAAAATCATTCATCCATGTTAGGTGTCTTAGTGGGATAAGTTTGTTTTCACTCTGGTGATAAAAATAGCTGTGTATCATATGCCTGAGGTAATATGCGCATTAACTGTGGATGATTGACAGACCATTTCTTCTAAGGAAAGATATTGCTTCATGTATTCACCAGAGAAAGCTTTAAATTCTGAATAGAAAAATCTTTAAATTATCTTTAAAATTATCTGTAGTCTTTTGGCTTATCAAAGTTTGAAAAGTTTTGTATCTGTGATGTATGAAAGAGGAGACAACTCAAACTCTTTAATTCTTTCATTTCAATCCTAAATTTAGTCACTGAAATGCCTCCATCTGAGACTATTTATATTTGAGACAAAACTCTTTAAATCATATTAAACTACTTCCCATTCAAATAACAATGGTGAAGACTATAAGAACAATAAGTTAACAGTAGAAAATTCATAGGTGTTTTTCTTTTTGATTTGACAAATTTCAATAGAATTGAAATCAAATAATTTATTACAATATTGGCCTAAAATCTTATTGTAAATTTATTTTTACCCAACTTCAATGATATCTTTTTTGCATTGTTTATAGCATGTTTTCCTCTAATTAACCACAAGTTGTTGCTACCTGTCTTTTAAGTTATGATGATATCTTTGTTGTAAGCTTTGAATTTTTTTGTCTCATTTTTCTTGACACATTGCTAAAAATCCGTTAAAAACTAGGGCGTCACCCCGTGGCATTTTTTGATTGGCTTGTCTCTGATTGTGTGAATATTTCGACCAATCAGAAACCTTGGATATCTTTACGTTAAGACGTTATCTGGCCTTTAAGTGTAAAAAAATCTTAGACATCTTGTCCAGATAAAAACTTTGACTGGGCCCATCCTTCTCCCCAGATGTTGCGACTCATGAAGGGGTATGATGACCAGGGCACTTTGCTCCTCCCGCCCAGAAACCCAGCAGAGAAGCTGCCTCAAGAAATCCTGGATTTTTACGATGAACAGAAGAGAAAAATAGAGGAGGAGGAGAAGGCAAGGATGGAGGCTACAGCTGCAGCAGTGTCTGCAGCTGCAGCTTGGCAGCAGAAGGTAGTAGACCATTTTAAATATAATGCGGCAATATCAGGAGAAAAATACAATTTGAATAATGTTACATGGCCCAAATTCATGTGTCCATAAAGGACTAATGGTATACTGGGGGAATCTTATTGACCAATCAAATACTTTTTTTTTTTTTGCCCGCTTGTTCGATTCACGCATTGTATGGGACCAAGCGTAGGAGGAGTAGGGGTGATTGTAGTATAGTCAAAATATTACCGACAGCCTTATTTTTTGTACTCTTGGCCACATGTCTTGAGCTCATTGGATTGTAAAGTATTGATTACTTTTTCAAACTGAAAAAAAAAATTGTTTTGATCTTCTAACTTTTTTGTCCTTTTTGGCACTAACAGATTACTGATAGGAAATCAACTTGTTTTGGGGGAAATTTCTCTATAACTGATGGAAAGTTTGACCACTTTCAATTGGATTAAAAGAAGGTCATACAGCTAATGCAGAGTGCACTCAAATGCTTAATTAACAGTTCATTGATTTTAATTTTTATGGTCAGGTTTAACACATAAATTGAATTAAAATACTGTATTCGAAAATAGAATTGTACCACTTTTTAGGCCCAAAGTTTTTCCTGATAAACCTCCATGCCCCAGTCACATACAGTGTTCTATTTGAACTGCATTGTGTGAACTGGTTCTATACTGGCCTCACACAATAACTATTCTAATGACATTGATGCTCAGAATGTGTAGATTATTTGAGATTAAAATCTTCCCTCTTCAATTGGAAAAAGGTTTTACATAATACTGCTTAAATATCAATATTTTTTCCTTCAAATTTGATTTACTTTCCAGAAGGTGCCGAAACAGAGGAACCTGCTCAAGCTGAGACAACCCAGGAGAAATCTAAGAAAGGAGAGAAGCAGGACAAGAAAGGCCAAGTTCCTCAAGAGACAAGTGGGGAAATTCCGAGGCTCTCTGAGCCCCCAGAGGTAGTGGCGGAGGACACAGAGGAGGAGGAGTTACGTAAGTTGACCACTGGAAGTGTTAAAGGTTGTTATAACCATTATGTATGGAACAGGGTGAAGTTGAAGAGGTTAAGTTTCTCAAGAGACAAGTCGGCAAATTTGAAGCTCTCTGAGCCTTTAGAGGTAGTGCCAGAGAACACGGAGGAGGAGGAAATTGTTAAGTTGACCGCTGGAAGTGTTAAAGGTTGTTATGACCATTATGTATGAGACAGTGTGAGGTCAAGTTCCTCAAGAGACAAGTGGAGAAATTTTAAAGCTATCAGAGCCTCCAGAGGTAGTGCTGGAGGATGGGGAGAGGAAAAGATCGGTTAGTTGACCACTGGTTTCTGACTTATGAAGGTCAAAGATTTCTTGACTACTATGTATGGGACAGGTGAGCAAGGAGAGGAATATTGTAAAAACAGAATTGATTGTCATCTTTGGGAAAAATTAAACAATGCTTTTCTGAAGCCAAATTGTTTATCTTGTTTGCAACTTTCCTTTATTCATAGTCGTTAAAGACACTTCAAGCAGTGTGGGAGTTGGAGAGCTGGAGATAACTCCAGTTTCGGCAGCCATTGCTCGCCACCTGGGAATCGACCTCTCAGCAGATGGCAAAGCAGCGATGCGTAGGCGAGGAATTGCTATTGTTGTGCATGGAGCTCCGCTGTCAGGTAAATTTTGTTTAATTTCATTTGTGAATTCGTTACTTTGATTCAAGGATGTCATATGAATTCCAGTAAATTGAAGAAAAAAAATGTATTAACGATACAAAAAAAACGTTCTCCTTGCTTGCCCCCTGTACAACCTTCCCAGAGCTTCCCTCGCTCCCCACAACTCAATTGCTGAGTTCTTCCAGAAAAATCCTCCGGATAAAATAATCTCCTTCCTTCAGCATGCATCCCTTTACAACCATATTTATTTCTCCTCTTCCACCCCCTCTCTACTTTGTTTTGTTTGCACCTCCTCTCTCGATCACAGCTTTCTGGCTTTTGTTCTTGAATTTCTCTCATTCTCCCCCTGGTCTCTTTCCTCACTACCTCTAAAATGATCTGACCCCTCAGGCACAATTTGACCTTCGTTGTCGTGGTGCCGTTAAGACCTCATCAAACAAACAAACAAACAAACAAATAAAAAATTCACATTCTGACAGGTAAAACCAATACAGCTATTGGCCTAGCTAAGAACTATGAAGCTGCACTACTTACTGTGGACAGTGTCGTTCTTGAAGCCATCTCAAATGGAAACACACCAGCGGGACTGAAGGCCAGGGAACTATGCTCCCAAGCAGCCAGGGCCCAGCTTGTAAAGGAAGGGGAGGGAAGTGAGGTCCAGGCAGCCGCTGGGGCTGGAGGTCTCAGTGTGGAGGCAGTCACTGCACATTCTAAGGGTCAAGGTGATGCATCTGGTAAGTATTCAATTGATATAAATGACATCTTCATAATACAAATAACAATGAATAAAGATTAATACAAAGAAATGAAAAGGTTACAAATTTTTCAAGGATAATTTTAAGAATAAACTTTTAAGGTTAAATTTTTGAAGGATAAATATTTTAAGTATAAAGTTTTAAAGGATAAATATTAAAGGTTATTTGTAAAGCACATCCATTTTATATGAAAGAAAACAATAAAGAAACAATATGTTGAAGAAAGTATTCTTTTTTGTTTGGTAAGGAAATATTTGTTTAACAGTAAATCATATTTGTTTAGAAGAGACTCAAACCTGTCTAGAAGTCACATCGCAGCTGCACATTCCTTCTTCATATTCCTCAAATGCCTAACATGCTAAGGAGCTCAGATTGTTACTCCTTGGCTGTGTGCTCCAATAATATTCATTTTATTGAAATACAATCACAGGATCAGTCAGTGTTGCTGGAGCAGGTGGTGCCCACTCCGTCATCAGCAACCGCAAAACAAGCACCATCTCGGGCAACAAGCCTGTCGTCGATGAACAACTCCTCGGCAAACAAGTAGATAGGAAGGACAAGAAGGACAAAAAGCAGGAAAGTGACAATCAGACACAGCTGTCTGGAAGCCCACCCCCTCCAGCACCCATTGCGAGGAGGTTGAGTGTCAGTGCCAGCGTGGCGGGTGAAGAGGGCCTAATGAGTTGTATATTTCCAGAGGAATTGCTGGTGGAGATCTTAGCAGAGAGAATGCAGGTCAGTACAGTGATGATTACCAAATGAAATGGTTAAATGTCAGAGATTAAAGGCCATCTAAGCTAAATCCATTTGAGCCATTAGGCTCATTAAGCCGGTGCTTATCCCCGGTTTCCATGGTGCAAGCGGATGAGAGTGCATGACTCCCCCTGGACGGGACGCCAGTCTATCGCAGTTTAACTCCTCAGCAGTGCTGGCACTCATTTTACAGCTGACTGAACTGAAGCAAGTAGAGTAAAGTGTCTTGCTCAAGGACACAATGCAGTGCACCTCTCGAATACGAGCATGACTCCTTAACCACTAAGCCACAGCACCTCTATAAAGGTCATTTATCGTAAATAAAATGTGGCGGCGTACAATTTATTCCAAAACAATACTGATTGACCTATTAATATAAGTGCACATTGTATCATTGTGTTTCGACCAATCAAAACACAAGAATTAAATTTCATTTACCTTATACGTTAGAAACGACAACTGGCCTTTAAGGATCTTGATATGAAGTCAGTTAGAATCTCTCTTGAATCTTCATTTTAGTGAAGGAAATGTGCACATCAATACTTATCCAGGCTGCTCACTTATCCAAACTTAGAGGCATAACTTGGAAATTTTGGTGGGTGGGGCAAAAGAACTAATTATTTTTGACAAATTGGTATAAATTGCCTCCCATCATCACCAATATCATCATCATCATAGGCACACAACCACAAGCTTCCGCCATCCAACACAATCTGCAGCAAGGTCTGCATTTTGGGACAGGTGCAAAGCATATCATGTAGGATCTGGATTTTGCAGATATGACATCTGTTCATAGCGGAGTTGAAATTAATTCTAAAGTTTCCCACAGTTGTGAATAAAGGTGTATTAATATTAATGTAGTAGATACATCTTTTTGCAATTAATGTACTATTCATCTCACAATTACATGGGGGTTGTTTTTAGAGCACATATTTACTACATATACTGTTGTTTACTCTAAAAAAAAAAAAAAAAAAAAAAAAAAAAAAAATCCTCCTGCAAATGCGCGATTTCACATGGTTATAACTCCGCAATTGTAAATTTTTTTCCAGCTGCGGTTGATGGCTTGTTTGCCCTAAGTAGGCTTTTTGATAATTAGCAGATTTTCTGGAGAGGAAATAGTGTTGAATGCTTGTTAAACATTGAAAATACAAAATTTTCTTGGATTTTGAGCTTTTTGTAATTGTAATAGATTTCACTGGAGATTTGTGAATCATTTTATTGCCAGAAATGGAAGTTTATGGCATTTTGCATTTTTTTAATTCAAAATAAATTGATGAGTTGCTCACAATATGCTCTGCAAAAATATGGTTATCTGATGACTTTTAAAGTTTTGTGCACAATAGCATGCTGGCAAAAATATTTACAATTTTCTTCTACTTTAAGAAATTTGACATCTCTCTTTATATCTTGGCAGTTGAATGATTGTCATCGTGGCATTGTGTTTGACGGAGTGGAGACCTTGTTCAGTCCCAACCAATCAGCAACAGCCAAAATTCTCCTGAAGGCACTCAACAACAGACGATACATTTTCTTTGTCACCCTCAAGTTAGAGCAGAGCGTCCTCGTAGCCAGAGAGCAACAGGCACAAGAAGAAAGGGGTATGTTGTATAAAGTTTTCTCTCACTTTCCAAATTTCAATTATCTGAATACCTATCTGCACTATAGGCTGAAACCTGGAGCCCTGATTAAGGCCTAAATTAGGCTCTGAAAGTAGAAGACACTTGTAAGAAAATGTCTTTGCTTGTACGTTCACAGTGTGTATACATACATCACAAATAATGTATGTATTCATATAAGGCCTTAAAAAAAAGTTTGTTTACCCTTCTCCGCTACCCCTAACACGCCGAAGAATAGATGCGGCATTTAATTTTTAAGTTTTTGATTTTCAAAAATCCCTGCCTTTCGTAAAAAACTTCTACAAAATGGTGTGGCAACCACTTTTGCCTGTGAATGTTGTTGTTACTGCGGGAAAATAAGTCCACAAGAGCTTGAGAATACAAAGTTGTCCTGCCTGTTTGTGACGAGTGTGTCAGGTAAGGGAAAGAAAATCCGAAATCTCACAAAAAGCATCAGTGAGATATAAAAACTGAGCAAAATAAAAGGAACCAACAATCTGAAAATGAAGTGAAGTGTTTTAATTCTGTTCTATAAATGTTTTAGATACTTAATCCTGAGGTAGCCAAAAAAACAATAATTTTTTTCTCCACCCGCCCCTCCCTGACAATTTTCTGCAAAAAGGGCAAGCAAACAATTTTTGTAGTCCTTACTAGTGTACTGCACTCATTGCCCTCGTCTATATAGCTATTTCATGGCCGCTGGCTTTAATGCATACAGAACGCACTTATCCAATTAAAATGCATAAACTGGGAAAATTTTGGTGGGTGGGAAAGGGGGAGAGAGAAATGACCTTAATTTTTTGAGAATTTTTCCCATACTTAAGTACTCCCTACTCACTACAGCGCAGGATTATTTAAGTGAATCAAAACAATGACATAAAATTGGTGTAAAGTTGGACTTGGAATTGATCATATTTCATAGAGTGTAAGATCATCATCTGGAAAAATGTTGAATTGTGAGTCAGAAATATAGGATCATGCCTCAGAATTATTCATACATTTTGATACATGTATGCAAAAATTTGAAAATTTATTCAGGCTAAATTATATGGATCAATGGCTAAAAAGATGGATCAACTTTTCTAACGAAAACGGAAGGGTTTTTTTTTTTTCCCTGATCCCCTTTAGTTATGCCACTTTTTAAAGTTGTTGCTTATGCAAAATACCTCATAGTTGGAGAAGGAGAAGTGAAACTTTTAAAAAAGGAAAAAGTATGAAATATTGTCTTATTAACAACAGAGTACTTGTTCACTACTGCTTATTCATTCACATCCAACCTGCTGCAAATTGATACCATTCAGTTTATCTTCTGTTAAGCTGCACCTTGGGTGCAGGGTGCTGCACCTTGGGTACAGGGGGTGCTGCACCTTGGGTGCAGGGGGTGCTGCACCTTGGGTACAGGAAGTGCTGTACCTTATGTGCAGGGGGTGCTGTACCTTATGTGCAGGGGGTGCTGTACCTTATGTGCAGGGGTTGCTGCACCTTATGTGCAGGGGTTGCTGCACCTTGGGTACAGGGAGTGCTGCACCTTGGGTGCAGGAGGTGCTGCACCTTGGGTGCAGGAGGTGCTGCACCTTGGGTGCAGGGGGTGCTGCACCTTGGGTACAGGAAGTGCTGTACCTTATGTGCAGGGGGTGCTGTACCTTATGTGCAGGGGGTGCTGTACCTTGTGTGCAGGGGTTGCTGCACCTTGGGTGCAGGTTGCTGCACCTTGGGTGCAGGGGGTGCTGCATCTTGGGTACAGGGGGTGCTGTACCTTATGTGCAGGGGGTGCTGCACCTTGGGTGCAGAGGGTGCTGCACCTTGGGTGCAGAGGGTGCTGTACCTTGGGTGCAGGGGGTGCTGCACCTTGGGTGTAGGGTGTGCTGCACCTTGGGTACAGGGGGTGGTGTGCCTTATGTGCAGGGGGTGCTGCACCTTATGTGCAGGGGGTGCTGTACCTTGTGTGCAGGTGATGGGTCGATTTTCCTTAATCCCCCTTAAGTTTTGCCACTGTCTAGACTTGTTTCTTGACCACAATACCTGTGATCTTAATTGGTTCAGATAAGTGCAGGGTTATTCACTCGCACCTAACATTTTGTGATTTTACACCTTTACCTCCTAGAATCCCAGAGGGTCCAAAACGTGACTGCAAGTTTTTGGAACTTTTTTTTTCAAATCAATTTTCACAACCTTCCTTTCATTTTCTATCACTTCAGATTTGGTTTATATGAATGGTAAGACAATAAACTTTTCAGTAGAAATATTAAAATAAAGAAAATATTGACATAAATATGCAAATTATAGGCAAAATTAGGCAAATATTTTTGAGCTTCTATTTTTTCTTGTGACTAATGAAAATGGAGGATTTTTTTATGTATTTAAATTATTTCTGATATTTACTTTCCATTGGATACCAGTCTAATTTTTTTTTCTTTCCTAAAGCAAAACAAGCAAATACAATGAAAATAAAGAAGAAAATAATCACCACATGTAATTACTTGCAAAAAACAAAGCCGCGTAGCTGGTTCCAATACACGGTATTCGAACCCGAATTGCCCACGAGAACTTCCCACTCACTTACCACTACAATACACTGCATATGAGAACATTGTGGGTTTGTTTTAATACCTTTATTTGGGTGTGAATAAAAAAGGGTAGTTGCACTTTTTGTTTTCATTCGAAAATAGGTGAAATAACGATCCTGACAATCAGGAACTATTATTTTTGTTAAAAAATGGTCTCAAAAAGGCTAAAAATCATGAAATTTTGCACAACTTTTGCCAAAAATAGATATTAATAATAAGGCAGTTAAAATTCGACCGAAGTTTGATTGCAGTGATATCTTTGACAGTTTTGCACAGCTTTTGGGGCAAAAGCTATGTCTGAAAGTATGGCAAGTAAGTATTTGAAATTTTTTGTGTTTACCCATTTTCAAGCGAGTTTACTAAAAAAATCCTCAATACAGCCCACATAAAAAATGTTAATTTAATGAAAGAACTATTCAAGCTCTTTCAAGTGATACCAGGATTACTGCTGTGGGCCTAATCGAAGAAGCAAAAAAAACTTAGCTTCTCTGGCACCATATGGCCTTCACTGTAGAGGCTCTGACAAGTATCATCAACGAATTATCAGGGATATTATATTTGAAAGTCATTCCCTTATTTTAATCTTCTCCCCACAGAGAGACAGGAGAAGGAGGCGGAGGAACTGGAGCGACAACGTCTTGAAGAAATGTCCGAGGATGAATACGACACTCTGGATGAGTTGGAGAAGGCCAGAGTAGACATGAAGAGACTCAAAGCCAAGAAAGAGAGAATGATGAAAAAGTAAGAGAATAGTCACTTTCAAAATAGCTGTGTTTGTACACCTTTTCGTATGCTTTCTCTCAAATTGGATTAGTTCTTATTTCGATATTAAGCTCTCTGACACTATGTGACTTTTGCTGTAGATGTGCTGATGAGTCTCAATCAATCAACTAATCCAAATAGTATCCTTATTTTTTAACCTTTTTTAGCAATGAAGGCAGAGCTTGTATTTATCATGATTCTTTTTATCAAACTTTCCTCAGATGGTACATTATATTCACCTTACTATAGATTCTGTTATACCTCTCTCCTAACATATGCAATGGATTGTAAGCAATTTTCTTTCATAATGACAAAGCGCCTATGCAGTGACCTTGACCTTGACCCCCCCTCCCCTCCCGTGACCCACCTGCTACCATCATTGACCATTCTGCAACCCCAATCCCAAAAATCCTTATAATCCATGCCACCAACAAGCAGGAAAGCTTTAAAAAGTTTCTCCTTTCCTCATCCATAAAGCCCTCTTTGGCCTTGTCGGTACCCTCCCCAAAGTCTCTACCCTTAGATCCGGTGATCTCCTGGTGCACTGCACCAGGGACACACAAGCCACCACCCTCCTTTCCACCAAAACCCTATCCAACTCTGGTATCGACATCACAGTCACCCCCATCGTTCCCTAAACTCCAGCAAAGGCGTCATACGCACCGCGATCTTGCGTACATGACCGATGACGACCTCCAAGAAGAACTAGCTAACCAACATGTAACCCGAAGCCCGTCGTCGTTCTAAAGAGAGACGGAGCCGAAACTCCCACCAACACCATATTTCTCACTTTCGCAACTCAACTCTCCCCTCCCACATCATTGCCGGCTACCTGAGAATCCAGGTCGCCCCTTATATTCCTAACCCTTTACGTTGCTACAATTGTCAGAGGTATGGCCACGGAAAAACTCCTGCCACAGCCAAGCGCTGTGGTAACTGCGAGCCCCGACCATGACAACACCTCCTGCACCAACCCCACTCTGCACAAATTGTGACGGTAAACACCCAGCAAACCATCCCTCCTTCTCGAAGACTGTCCCACCTGGCTTCAGGAAAAACAAATAACAAAACTTAAAACCCTTAACCCCAACATAACCTACCCTGAGGCCAGGAAACAATTCCTCGCTTCCCTTAACTCCAAGCCTTCCTACTCAAACGTAGTCTCCTCTAACTCTAATTCCGCCCCCCCAAACACAACTAACACAACAAAACTAACTCCCATGCCCAAACCGACCTCACCTGGCTCTTCTTACCTAGTCCTAAGCCCATCACCATTTCCAACAACCCAATCACCCCAATACCCACACCACCTCCACCACCACTTCTCTCCTCAACCCCCTTCCTACTTTAAAGCCCCTACCGCCCCTACACCAACTCCACTAATACCTTCATACATCAAGCTAAAACCAGCCAAGCAAACAACCAACAAACCAACAAATCAACCAGCAAACAACCAACCAAAAAACAACCAATCAACAAACAACCAATCAACAAACAACCAATCAACAAACAACCCAAAAGGAAAAAGTATGAAATATTGTCTTATTAACAACAGAGTACTTGTTCACTACTGCTTATTCATTCACATCCAACCTGCTGCAAATTGATACCATTCAGTTTATCTTCTGTTAAGCTGCACCTTGGGTGCAGGGTGCTGCACCTTGGGTACAGGGGGTGCTGCACCTTGGGTGCAGGGGGTGCTGCACCTTGGGTACAGGAAGTGCTGTACCTTATGTGCAGGGGGTGCTGTATCTTATGTGCAGGGGGTGATGTACCTTATGTGCAGGGGTTGCTGCACCTTATGTGCAGGGGTTGCTGCACCTTGGGTACAGGGAGTGCTGCACCTTGGGTGCAGGAGGTGCTGCACCTTGGGTGGAGGAGGTGCTGCACCTTGGGTGCAGGGGGTGCTGCACCTTGGGTACAGGAAGTGCTGTACCTTATGTGCAGGGGGTGCTGTACCTTATGTGCAGGGGGTGCTGTACCTTGCATGCAGGGGTTGCTGCACCTTGAGTGCAGGAGGTGCTGCACCTTGGGTGCAGAGGGTGCTGCACCTTGGGTGCAGAGGGTGCTGTACCTTGGGTGCAGCACCCTGCAGAGGGTGCTGCACCTTGGGTGGAGAGGGTGCTGTACCTTGGGTGCAGGGGTGCTGCACCTTGGGTGTAGGGTGTGCTGCATCTTGGGTACAGGGGTGGTGTGCCTTATGTGCAGAGGGTGCTGCACCCTATGTGCAGGGGTGCTGCGTTGGGTGCAGGTGATGGGTCGATTTTCCTTAATCCCCCTTAAGTTTTGCTACTGTCTAGACTTGTTTCTTGACCACAATACCTGTGATCTTAATTGGTTCAGATAAGTGCAGGGTTATTCACTCGCACCTAACATTTTGTGATTTTACACCTTTACCTCCTAGAATCCCAGAGGGTCCAAAACGTGACTGCAAGTTTTTGGAACCTTTTTTTTTCAAAATCAATTTTCACAACCTTCCTTTCATTTTCTATCACTTCAGATTTGGTTTATATGAATGGTAAGACAATAAACTTTTCAGTAAAAATATCAAAATAAAGAAAATATTGACATAAATATGCAAATTATAGGCAAAATTAGGCAAATATTTTTGAGGTTGTATTTTTTCTTGTGACTAATGAAAATGGAGGATTTTTTTATGTATTTAAATTATTTCTGATATTTACTTTCCATTGGATACCAGTCTAATTCTTTTTTCTTTCCTAAAGCAAAACAAGCAAATACAAAGAAAATAAAGAAGAAAATAATCACCACATGTAATTACTTGCAAAAAACAAAGCCGCGTAGCTGGTTCCAATACACGGTATTTGAACCCGAATTGCCCACGAGAACTTCCCACTCACTTACCACTACAATACACTGCATATGAGAACATTGAGGGTTTGTTTTAATACCTTTATTGGGTGTGAATAAAAAAAGGGTAGTTGCACTTTTTGTTTTCATTTGAAAAGGGGTGAAATAACGATCCTGACAATCAGGAACTATTATTTTTGTTAAAAAATGGTCTCAAAAAGGCTAAAAATCATGAAATTTTGCACAACTTTTGCCAAAAATAGATATTAATAATAAGGCAGTTAAATTTCGACCGAAGTTTGGATGCATTGATATCTTTGACAGTTTTGCACAGCTTTTTAGGCAAAAGCTATGTCTGAAAGTATGGCAAGTAAGTATTTGAAAATTTTTGTGTTTACCCATTTTCAAGCGAGTTTACTCAAAAAGTCCTCAATACAGCCCACATCAAAAATGTTAATTTAATGAAAGAACTATTCGAGCTCTTTCAAGTGATACCAGGATTACTGCTGTGGGCCTAATGGAAGAAGCAAAAAAAACTTAGCCTCTCTGGCACCATATGGCCTTCACTGTAGAGGCTCTGACAAGTATCATCAACCAATTATCAGGGATATTATATTTGAAAGTCATTCCCTTATTTTAATCTTCTCCCCACAGAGAGACAGGAGAAGGAGGCGGAGGAACTGGAGCGACAACGTCTTGAAGAAATGTCCGAGGATGAATACGACACTCTGGATGAGTTGGAGAAGGCCAGAGTAGACATGAAGAGACTCAAAGCCAAGAAAGAGAGAATGATGAAAAAGTAAGAGAATAGTCACTTTCAAAATAGCTGTGTTTTTACACCTTTTCGTATGCTTTCTCTCAAATTGGATTAGTTCTTATTTCGATATTAAGCTCTCTGACACTATGTGACTTTTGCTGTAGATGTGCTGATGAGTCTCAATCAATCAATTTATCCAAATAGTATCCTTATTTTTTAACCTTTTTTGGCAATGAAGGCAGAGCTTGTATTTATCATGATTCTTTTCATCAAACTTTCCTCAGATGGTGCATTACATTCACCTTACTATAGATTCTGTTATACCTCTCTCCTAACATATGCAATGGATTGTAAGCAACAAAATTTCCATTTTAGAATGCTTTCTTCTCCTTTTTTTTGTTTTTGTTTGAAGTCTTCTTTCATATTAACTTGGTCGGTGCCACGTCACATCCGGGAGATGACATTATTTGCTAGAGTGAAAACAAACATGTGCGCGATACACGTGGGCAAGTCCGTATGCGTTCACTGTGTGCGGTACGCATGACATGTTAACAAACACAGCTGATCGCTTTGTTTTTACTCCAATGCGGGGTGAATGCGTGTGGTTGCTATGCAGTCTGATGACCTCAGGTTACATTTTCGACCAAGTGAATAAGATGACCACTGAATAATCCTTCCTATCTCACAAAACTTGTTTTTATCCCAGAGAACAAGAAGAAAGAGAAGAAAGGGAAAAAAAAGAGCGGGAACTGGCAGCCATGTTGGAAGAAAAGAAACTTGAAGATGACAAGTATGTTTTTATGTCTTCTATTGATTTATCTATTTGTAGATGACTTTCTTTTTATAGATATGTTTATCGGTAAAAAGGGGTGTGCCCATTCCAACTATGCATTCATGTATAACCCCATAGGTTTGCTCAGTTGTAAGAGCACACGCTTTACAGCCGGAAGGTTGTGGGTTCATCATACCAAGGACTTTAAAAATGGAAACTGCTGTTCTCTCACTTGCTGCTCAGCATGAGTGATCAGAGCAGGCTTGTGCGCCGTGTGTTGGCTTCCTTTTTGAGCATGAAGAAGTTTCCGTTGTAAAACTCTTTGAATAAGCTTACCTTTGCCGTAAAACGCTATATTAAAAGCAATTATTATCAGCAATATTCAGCAGGTTTTTTTTTTTATGGAAATAATGAAATCTCATTTTCAAGTGAAGTTTTAAAAGATTTCTTTTATGTATTAGGGAAACTGTAATACAAAACATAAGTGAAAGGTCTTGCTTGCATATGGAGCCTACCTAATCATGAAGATAAATACCATTGGAAGATTCTATATCAGAACTGCATTCTCCTGTTATAAGTGTGGTCTTTGCATTTTCCTTAAAGGAATATTCCTGTGAATTTTTATTTTCCTATATACAATAGCAGACTATGAAAGAAACAATTTGGTGTAAAAATCATGTTGATATCTTCCATTTAGGAGTTATTGCATTTCAAACATTAGAAATGGCTTTGCTTAAAACCAGGAACATCTCAACCGGCCCGCAAAAGGAGCAGGACCGGTCGGAGTAAAACTTATGTATTTCTTCGTTTTACAAACAACAAAACTGTATACAGTTTCACCTCTCCAATGCTCTTTCAAGATAACAACTACTCCCACTGGTGTTACATGGTATTTTTAGTGACACACATCTGAATATAATGGCAATCCTTTGTAATATAAGTAGTAACTGTAATCAATGCTGGCATTGTTTGTCTTTGCTGTTGGGGAAAGGTGAAATGAACTATTGAGCTTAGACCTATTTATACCTCAATGTTATGATGCAAAGTTCTTCTTGTGAAATGATGTGGTTAATTTGCAGCTTCAAAATTGCAGGCCAAATTTTTAGGCAGTGCCTTTACTAATGAGATTGTGTGAGTGTGTAAAAAGTGACCTCTCAGTGTAAAATGTGATGTCATAAAGGCTGATCCAAGACAATTTTGGTGTATTTCTTTGAAAATAAATTGCCTCTTCCTGTCTTTGAAAATTATATGCATCTTCCTAGATTTTTTCCCCTTTTGTTTATTTACTTTAATATCACAATTACTAGAACAATATTTGTCTGTCTCAATAGCATACACTTTATAAGAATGTGCTTTGCCCATCTACCCGTGAACTTTGCACTCTTTAAGTAAAGGAAAAATATGTCTTTGTTTTATATAAATACATACAAATTGTCTTGATTTGCCTTTATGACATCACACTGTACAATGCGAGGTCACTTTTCAATACATTCACGCAAACTTTGATATGCAATAACTCTTAAACGAAAAAGATACCAACATGATTTTTACACCAAATTGTTTCTTTCACAATGATATTAGTATAGTTATGTGATTTCACGAGTTATGTGATTTCACAATGATATCAGTAGAGTTATGTGATTCCACAATGACATCAGTAGAGTTATGTGATGTCACAATGATATCAGTAGAGTTATGTGATTTCACAATGATGTTAGTAGAGTTATGTGATTCCATAATGATATCAGTAGAGTTATGTGATTTCACAATGATATTAGTAGAGTTATGTGATTTCACAATGATATCAGTAGAGTTATGTGATTTTACAATGATGTCAGTAGAGTTATGTGATTTCACAATGTGTTATGTGATTTCATATCAGTAGAGTTATGTGATTCCACAATGATATCAGTAGAGTTATGTGATTTCACAATGATATCAGTAGAGTTATGTGATTCCACAATGATATCAGTAGAGTTATGTGATTTCACAATGATATCAGTAGAGTTATGTGATTGCACAATGATGTCAGTAGAGTTATGTAATTTCACAATGATATCAGTAGAGTTATGTGATTTCACAATGATATTAGTAGAGTTATGTGATTGCACAATGATGTCAGTAGAGTTATGTAATTTCACAATGATATCAGTAGAGTGATGAGATTTCACAATGATATCAGTAGAGTTATGTGATTTTACAATAATATCAGTAGAGTTATGTTAGTTCATAATGATATCATTAGAAGTCATTTAGCTCCATAGTAACATTATTAGAAATCATGACACAGTAAAAGTCATGTGACGTCATAGTGATATACATGGACCTGTGAGTTCATGATGCTAATATAAGTCATGTGACGCCATCACATCACCAGTAACAGTCTTGTTACATCAAGTCATAATGTCAAGATCAAGTCATAATGTCAAGATCATTAATGTCAAGATCAAGTCATAATGTCAAGTCATGTTACCTTGTATTGATACCAAGTAAAGTAATGATGTATCATGCTATTTATTAAAAAAAACAGGAACAAAAAGAAGAAAGGAAGTAAACAGGAGAAAGATTCAGCAAAGCCAGGAGCCCCTGCCAAGAAGAGCCAGGAAGGGGGTAAAGGGGGCACTCTCTCTACCCAACCTGGAGCAAAGAAAGGTCCTGCTGATGGCAAACACGACCCTTCTTTGACAGGGTCGGAACAGGGTATGAGAGGGATAGCTTCTGCTGTGGTGGACAGGCCTGAATCCCATGGGACTGCGGGCAGTGAGCAGAAGGAGGAGGAGGCAGGAAAGTAAGTAGTACTGATGCTTTTAGTCACGCATATTTTATATCAAGGCCAAAGGTCAGAATTTGTTTTAATCTGTACTGATTGGGCACGAAGAAATTGTTGTAAATATTTTATAGCTTTACTTATATTTAATGTACTTAACAGAAAAAAAGGTCAAAGATTAGAAATTTAGATTATCTATGATTTCATTTTTCACAAAGAAATTATCAAAAATATTTCATAACTTTACCAGGGCTCCCGGTAAACCTTTAAAAACCTTCAAAACCTTTGAAAACCTTTATTGACAAATTGAACCTTTATTCCTTTCAAAATAATCTTTAAAACCTTTAAAAACCTTTATTTTCAAAGTTAAGTAAGGTAAATGATTCTAGTGCCAAGGTTTTAGCTTCATTGGTAAGTATACACATCCATTTAATAACATATCTGTTCTCAACACACATTTAAAAAGTAGCAGGACCAAAATAAAATTTCCAACTTCACGTAAGTAATGGACTTTTGGCGCCACCAACTGCTTTTTGCCCCAGAATATGCTCATTGTATGAAAATTTATTCCATAAGTTAATCTTTATAAACCTTTTTATTTAAATCCAAAACCTTTAAAAACCTTTATTTCAACTTTTCCAACCTTTAAAAAAACTTTTATTTTAAAAAAGAGTCACTGGGAGGCCTGCTTTACTCATTTATATGTAATGTAGTTTTCAGTGATAAAGGGTCAAATATCAGAAATTTAGATTATCAATGAAATTCATATTTGTGCAAAGAAATTGTTGCAAATATTTGATAATGTTACTCATTCATATGTAATGTAGTTTACGGCAATAACAAGGTGGGAAATTTAGATTATTATGAATTCGTTTTTGTTACAAAGAAATTATAACAAATATTCTATATTTTGAAATTACCTTCATTGTGATCTTATGGCTGCATTGAAAATGTGTCCTAAACACCCGATCATTTAAAGAGAACTGGTCGGGTTGAACAAACTATGTACCCCTGCTTTTGATATGTATTACTTGCTTATTCTGCACAATAAAGCTTCCAAGCTCTGCCAGCTTGTGGTAATTACCACCTTGCGGTAGTTAACAAGATCAAATTTTAGTGCGTGAAAGGTGATATTACTTTGTGGATTTTTTCAAGAGTGTAGAAGAGATGTTGCCTTCATCATTAGGCAGGTATACCTCCAAATTGGACAACTTCTTGATGCGGCCGGTAGTTCATTATGTTAGCAAATGATGGTTTGAAGATTGGTTGATGAAGAATCTTCCTATCATTTCATTAAAATACATGTTGAAAAATACACTTATTAAGATTTGTTCACATTTGAAAAATATTTGTTGCATTAATACTGTTGTTAATTTTTGTTGTACAATGGTCAGACTTAGAAATAGTACATTTGTATTTTGTTTTCTTTTTTTAGTTGGCATCTTCTCTACTTGTACTGTTCAGAAAAATTGTTTGATGTTTATTTCAAGATATTTATATTGTGTTCGTAGATGAAATTCATTGACTGGTCTTAATCTATTATTTTCAATGATTTGTGTGTGTTTTTGTTTATACAGAGTATGTACACTACATACTGTATGGATAATCATCCATTTTCTGATCAAACAACGAACGTATGAAAAAATATGCTCTTGGCTTGGCTTCACCAACCTCTTGCTTGAAACAGAATTGGAACATTTTTTAGGCCTGAAATTTAGGGAAGAAATATAAAAAAACCGAAAGCCTTTTGAGGTGTTTTTTCTTCATACATCACACTTTTTTCATAATCAAAAAAGTAAAAAATTCAAACTTTGATTGCTCATAACTTGAGAACTACACAAGCTATTTATAGAATTCATAAACTGTTGAACTCAGAATTTAATTTATTGATCAGTGGAATAACAAAAACGTTTTGTACCTTGACGCTTTTGATGTGATGTTGTGTTTTTAATTTCTTACGTTATTTGATTGTCGTCCACACTGTCAATTTTCATGCACAGAGGTGAAGAATTAGAATCTCACTTCCTCACCCAAGACCCACTCACACTCCGGGGCAGCTCATATGTGTATGCCGTCACATGCACATGTGTGTGCCATCACATACACATGTGTGATGTCACATACACATGTGTATGCCTCAAATACATGTGTGCTGTCAGATACCCATGTGTGCCGCCACATACACATGTGTGTGCCGCCACATACACATGTGTGTGATGTCACCTACACATGTGTGTGACATCACATAAACATGTGTGTGCCGCCCACATACACATGTGTGTGACATCACATACACATGTGTGTGACATCACATAGACATGTGTGTGATGTCACATACACATATTCTATTTACCTATCATATGATTGTTTTGGGAATTAACAATGAAATTAGTAGATTATAATAAAATAGATAAAATTTATTTCATTTTGTTGAATTTTCACTTTCTTTAAAAGGAAAAAGAAGAAGGAGAAGGGCAGGCCAATTTCTCAAGAAATTTTGCCAAATCTGGATCAAGAAAAAGAACCTTTATCGGATGCAGAAATTCTCCTCAACAATCGATTCAAATTGTTTGAACATTGCATGAGAGATATTGAGAGGATCCTAGATAGATGGAACAGAACTACTGGTGAGTTTCCAAACTTTCTAGCTTAAGGTATTCAATCCAGGTGAATACTGAGTAAAAGGAACTAGACCGCTCATTCCTGGTCTTCTCGGCATTCTTTTTGATGCCGTTATGCTGTGGGATTGCTAGTGGATCCCTCAAACTTAAGAAACTTAGAATTGACAAATATTATAAAAAAAGAGAATTTCAAGCCAAATTTTAAGTTTCAGGCATGTTAATTTTGCATACTTGAGGACAATAAAAGGAAAGAAATCGTGAAAAAGATGGGAGAGGGGGGGGGGGGGGGTATTGAAGGAGATTTACAACTTAAAAAGTTTTTAAGAGATGTGTTTTTTTACAAATAATTGGTATTAAATTAGAAGTAACATCGCAGTACTCAGTAGTTGTCAATTTTGTTGAAATGCCTTTATGCATGGTATCGAACAAATAAACTTACTTTAACCTTTATATGAAAACAGGTCGTTGTGACCCAGATCTGAATTTTGACGATCAAGATGCTGATGAACAACCAGCTCACCCGCCTTCTGGAAGAAAAGCTAAGACAAAAGCAGAGAAAGAAAAAGAAAAGGAAAAAGAGCGTGAGCGAGAAAGACTGGAGAGAGAAAGATTGGAAAGAGAGAAAGCTGAAAAGGTATTCACCCCCTTTGATCTTTTTGGAAACTTATTGTTTTTATTGTATTTAATGACCTAAATTCCTTTAAAGCATACATCCTTCCGTTCTCTATATATCTGGTGTTCTCATTTTTTTCAGCTTCATTTTTATTGATCCTCTCTCCCATTTTTTTTCTCTTAGGTTTCTTCCCTCAATCATCTTTTTTCCTGTCTAATTTTTCCACTGTGATTTTACATCTAGTTTCAATTTCCCCCTTCCCAATTTTTCCCTTTTCTCCAAATATTCCCGTTTGTATTTTTGCCTGCTACCCAGTTTCTCTTATCACCATACTATCGCCATTTCCAATTTTCTCTTTCCTATTTCCTCCTGTTCCAACATGTTCCTTTCCAATCTGCCTCACCATTCCCCCTTCCAATCATCTGCTTGCACCGCTTAAATTTATTCTTTTATTTGACACTTTTTCCAGTTGTATCTCCTCCGTACCTTGCTCTCTTTCTCATTAACCCTTAATAGTCCCAGGGGGTCCAAAACATCACTGCAATTTTGCGGAACTTTTTTTTTTTTTAAATTAATTTTCATAACTTTTCTTTTTGTTTTATATCACTACAAGTTTGGTTTATATGAATGCTTAGACAATAAACTTATCAATAAAAAAGAAAATACAGACAAAATTATGCAGTTTTGCAAATTTTAGCAAAAATAGGCCAATTTTGTTGAGCTTGTAATGTTTCTTGTAATCAATGAAAATGGAGTATTCCCTAATAAATCCCCTGGGGGCATTACATTTTTAAAAAAGGGGGCGTTTTTTTTAGGGCAAATTTCAAATGTACATACAGTGTACATAGCAAGTTCAATTTTTTTGACTGTATTTTTTGGGCAGTTTTACAGTTTTTAAACACGTTTTTGCTGAAGCCTAGTATTAAATCACACTGTGTATTTGATATTACGATATTACCAATCAATTTATGTTTGACTTTACAATTGTCACCGCACAGAAAACATGGGGGTGGGGGGAGTTCATTAGATTGGGGGTGTTTATTAAGGAATATACAGTATTAAGAATGTTTGTGAAATTCCAATGATACCAGTCTAAAACTTTTTCTCAAAGCAAAACCTGCAAAAACAATGAATATAAACCCAAGAAATAATCACCATTGTAATTACTCGCAAGAAAAAATACCGCACCTCCAGTGCCGGGGCATCCACGTGAACTTCCCGAACACTAATCACTGTACTATACTGTGATGATGTAGTGAGTGGGTTGGTTTTCATACTTAAATATCGGCATGAATAAGATGGGGTAGTTGCTCTTTTTGATTTCAATTGAATTGGTGTTTCTAATGGTATATTTGTATATTTCACATAGGGGAGTTGTATTGCGATTAGAAACTTTAATTTTTCCAAATTGTGGTCTCAAAATGGCTAAAAATCAAATTATTTTGCACAACTTTTGCCAAAAAATGATATTGATGATAGGGCAGTCAAAATTTGACCAGAATTGGATGCATTGATGTCTTTGTATGCTCCTCATGGGTTTTCAAGCAAAAGCAAGGTCTGGAAGTATGGCATGTAAGTCTTTAAAGAAAAAAAATGTTTTTCCTTTAATTTTGTGCATTTTTGAATTTTCTATATTTCAACCCATCTTTTTCAAAACTCTTTAACACAACCCCATCAAAAAGTTACATTTTCTAAAAGAACTATTTGAGCTCTTTCAAATAATACCATCTGTGGGCTTATTTGACAAAGTAGAATAATTTTTTGAAAAATGCATGTCAAATTGCTTGTGTCACGACCGATTGGGAAACAAAGGTTTAATTCTCTACCCTTTACTTTCAATGCTTTTCCCCTTCCTCTTTGCACTCTGGCCAATATATGCCACCCTGCAACTAATTCCTCACTAACTGCACATTCCATCCCTGTCTCCATGTGTTATGTATACATATAAAACCCCTCATAGTTTCTCATGTCTGCCACTGATGGCAAACCAATTGGGAGACCCATACCTATAACAAACTCCACAACATACAACCCACCATATCCTCCATCCCTACAACCCACAACCTTTCCCGTAAAGAAGAAGTTTACATCCCCTACCTCAGAATAGGCCATGCCCACTTCTCCCACTCCCACCTACTTAACGGTCCTCCACCACTCTGCAATAACTGTTGCGAGCCTTTAACAGTCAAGCACATCCTCATAAATTGCAGGCCCCTTACCCTTCCTTCAACTCCTTTAATTCCATTAACAAGATCTTCCGCAAATACTGCACCCAAAAAATCATCTCCTTCCTATGTCACATCAACTACTATGTCTCTTCTTTCTCTGTCAAGCTCTTGCACCCTACTTTACTAACCTCTTTTCACCACTGACATATTCTAATCTCTCAGGCACAATTTGAACATCGATTTTGTGGTGCCGTTACACCTCACCAAATAGACAATCAAACTGTCCGTACCATTATGGAAAAAGCTGTTATGAACTCTTAATACCATCAGCTTCTTATCGTTTATTTCCCGTCAAGGCTGCCGCTGATTCCGGGGAAGTGGAGGGGGACACTGAAAAAGAGGAAGAAAAGAAGGAGGATGTTGGTGTACCAAACATCATAATGGACGCCAGCGATGTCCAACCTGAGATGGCCAAACTCATTCTGGACTTTGGCAAACTACCGACTGCATCAGAAGTAAGTCATTATCTTTAAACTTCATTCATGTCAAGTATCTCATCTATTTGTCATATTAACTATGACAGTTTTATGTAAGGTTTTTTTCTTTTCAATCTTGGTCTCCTCCCCTGATAAGAAATCCTCCTCCCCCAAGAAAAGAAATATGATATTGAATAAAGACTATTAAACTCCTCATTTTTTTACTCTTTCTTCTCCACAAATATTTGCATATCTTTAAAAATTCAATATGCATTAAAATGGCCAATTACTAATTGATTTTGATGAATCTTCTTGCTATTCTTATGGTTTATAGCATATTTTCATGGTTCATAGCATATTTTCATGGTTTATAGCATATTTTCATGGTTTATAGCATATTCTCATGGTTTATAGCATATTCTCATGGTTTATAGCATATTTTCATGGTTTTTAGCATATTTTCATGGTTTATAGCATATTCTCATGGTTTAGAGCATATTCTCATGGTTTATAGCATATTCTCATGGTTTATAGCATATTTTTATGGTTTATAGCTTATTCTCATGGTTTATCATATTTTCATGGTTTATAGCTTATTCTCATGGTTTATAGCATATTTTCATGGTTTATAGCATATTTTCATGGTTTATAGCATGTTTTCATGGTTTATAGCTTACTCTCATGGTTTATAGCATATTCTCATGGTTTATAGCATATTTTCATGGTTTATAGCTTATTATTCTCATGGTTTATAACTTATTCTCATGGTTTATAGCATATTTTCATGGTTTATAGCTTATTCTTATGGTTTATCATATTTTCATGGTTTATAGCTTATTCTCATGGTTTATAGCTTATTCTCATGGTTTATCATATTTTCATGGTTTATAGCTTATTCTCATGGTTTATAGCATATTTTCATGGTTTAAAGCATATTTTCATGGTTTATAGCTTATTCTCATGGTTTATAACTTATTCTCATGGTTTATAGCATATTTTCATGGTTTATAGCTTATTCTCATGGTTTATAACTTATTCTCATGGTTTATGGCTTATTCTCATGGTTTATAACTTATTCTCATGGTTTATAACTTATTCTCATGGTTTATAGCATATTTTCATGGTTTATAGCTTATTCTCATGGTTTATAACTTATTCTCATGGTTTATGGCTTATTCTCATGGTTTATAACTTATTCTCATGGTTTATAACTTATTCTCATGGTTTATAACTTATTCTCATGGTTTATAGCATATTTTCATGGTTTATAGCTTATTCTTATGGTTTATCATATTTTCATGGTTTATAGCTTATTCTCATGGTTTATAGCTTATTCTCATGGTTTATAACTTATTCTCATGGTTTATGGCTTATTCTCATGGTTTATAACTTATTCTCATGGTTTATAACTTATTCTCATGGTTTATAGCATATTTTCATGGTTTATAGCTTATTCTCATGGTTTATAACTTATTCTCATGGTTTATGGCTTATTCTCATGGTTTATAACTTATTCTCATGGTTTATAACTTATTCTCATGGTTTATAACTTATTCTCATGGTTTATAGCATATTTTCATGGTTTATAGCTTATTCTTATGGTTTATCATATTTTCATGGTTTATAGCTTATTCTCATGGTTTATAGCTTATTCTCATGGTTTATCATATTTTCATGGTTTATAGCTTATTCTCATGGTTTATAGCATATTTTCATGGTTTAAAGCATATTTTCATGGTTTATAGCTTATTCTCATGGTTTATAACTTATTCTCATGGTTTATAGCATATTTTCATGGTTTATAGCTTATTCTCATGGTTTATCATATTTTCATGGTTTATAGCTTATTCTCATGGTTTATAGCATATTTTCATGGTTTATAGCATATTTTCATGGTTTATAGCTTATTCTCATGGTTTATAGCATATTTTCATGGTTTATAGCTTATTCTCATGGTTTATAGCATATTTTCATGGTTTATAGCATATTTTCATGGTTTATAGCATATTTTCATAGTTTATAGCATATTCTCATGGTTTATAGCATATTTTCATGGTTTATAGCTTATTCTCATGGTTTATAGCATATTCTCATGGTTCATAACTTATTCTCATGGTTTATAGCATATTTTCTTCCAATTCAGCTCAACCTTTTGCTACCTGTCCATAGTTCTTTATCTACACCATGATATAAGCAACTATCCGTTAACCACACCATAACCAAACTTAAAGAGTAAGACTTACGACATTCACAATTTGTTAACTTCTTTCCTTTTTATTAGGTTCTTGACGGTCTTGGCCTCGGCACAAGTGGACCTCCCATCCCACCTGATGCTAAATTTTCAGTCATCCCATACCCTGTGAAGCGCAAGGCTCCTCCGGGGTCAGACCCTGGAGGACATTATCACTTTGTTGCATCATCCATGGATGACCCGTAAGTTTCTCCTTCAGATTTTATCTTTTCTCCAGTTTTTGTTTATTACCGTATTCGACATATTAAGCACCCCTGCTCTAATGAGCGCCCACCCAAAATGTTTTGACTGATAACATAATTTATTTGATTAATTTGAAGACTTAAAATACTTGGGTTTTGTTACATTCTTTGCTGATTTTGCGTCTGATGCTCGCAATGTCTTTGTGGTGGTTGTTGTGGGGCTAGTATAAAACCACTTCACACAATGCAGCCGCTAAGCTTGCCCTTAACCTCCTCCCTTCCCTTTTCCCAAAACCCTCTCTGACATCAAACCGCTTATCGCTTCTCTTGTTCGTGACCCCTGGCAAACCATATGGAACCTCCAAATTGATAACAAACTCCATGTTATCCAGCCCACAATCCCGATCAAATCCACCATCAACAACCTTTCTCGTATCGACAACGTTCATATTACCCATCTTAGAATTGGTCACACCCACCTCACTCACTCCCACCTCCTTATTGGTTCCCCCCAACCCCTCTGTAGCAATTGCCACTGCATCCTCACAATCCAACACGTTCTCCTTGCTTGCCCCCTGTACAACCTTCCCAGAGCTTCCCTCGCTCCCCACAACTCAATTGCTGACTTCTTCCAAAAAAATCCTCCAGATAAAATAATCTCCTTCCTTCAGCATGCATCCCTCTACAACCATATTTAATTCTCCTCTTCCACCCCCTCTCTACTTTGTTTTTGTTTTACCCATGCACCTCCTCTCTCGATCACATCTTTCTGGCTTTTGTTCTTGAATTTCTCTCATTCTCCCCCTGGTCTCTTTCCTTACTACCTCTAAAATGATCTGACCTCTCAGGCACAATTTGACCTTCGTTGTCGTGGTGCCGTTAGGACCTCATCAAACAAACAAACAAACAAATAGCATACTGTACCCAACCACCGAGCATGGGCACCTATTTGAAAGAAATTTGGGGCCAAAAAGTGGTGTTTTTTTTTTTTTTGATAGCGGCGCCCTGGGCACTTTTTACATTAAATACAGTAATTCAATAACAATGATATAATTCTTAGGATGTTATAAAGCATCTCAATGGAATAAATTTCAGCATGAATGTAGTTTGAAATCATTTTAAGTAAGTTTGGAGTTTGTATTTGAATAGTGAAAGAAGGTGAAGCACAGTGAATTTCCATAGGTCAGTTGTTCCATTAAGTGGGGGTGGGGTTGGGGAACAGAAAAGGCCCCATTGTAGGGGTTCAAGCTTGTAGGTTCTAAAGAAAATGTTATCTAGGTGAGCAAAGTACACATGTGGGTTATAGAGAGAGAGATCATTTAGGTATGTAGAGTGTCCATATTGTTCAGAACCCTAAAGGTGAGGTAAAGAATGTTGTGCAATTCTTCAATGAACAGTAGAGATCATGGAGAAATGGAGTAATTTCTTTGCCAATGAGACAAGCAAGCAAGTTTTGAGAAACCAATTACTTAATAATCATATACTATATCCTTCCAAGGATTGCCTAGTAGTTGTATGTTATTGGTGGTTCTTTTGTAAATCTTTTCTTTCTTTTCTGTTTCCTCAGAAATATTGGGCAAGAGGACAAAGGAAAAGAAGTAGAAGCTGAAACAGAGTCCATTACTCCTGACAAAGGAAAGGTGAGTGAAAACACAGATCATTTGTGTCATCAAACTTGATCATTTCTGTAAACAAAAAGGGCATTTGACTGATAGGAAAAGATTGTAAAATTTAAAGATCAAAATTTCTACAAATACATAAAGATATTATGCATACCTTCAAATCATTTTGTCATAATTTTTTCAAATAAAAAAAACAACAATTCTTTGAGCTTTGATTATATGGAAAGGAAGTAAGATTTTAACATTAAAAAAAAATGAAAGGATTAGTCAGTGGTCAAGCATGTTTATCTTATATGAAAGAGGACATTAAAAGAAACAAAATGGTGAAAAAAGCGTTCAAAATTTGTATTCCGTTAAGGATATATTTAAGTTTAAAGCTTGGTATCATTTGTGTAGAAATGACTGAAATCAGACTAGTTGTGATGTCATAGCCTCAGATTCCTCAAAGTCTTTGTGTGTATTCTATCATATTTTGTCCTGCGATTTTGTGACTTAAAAACCATGGAATATGTCAAAAAAGTAGTAAAACTGATTCTAGGAAGGGTATTTATAACATACCACCTGAAGAAATTTGGAGTAAAAATGATTTAGATAGTGAAAGAATGTAATAAACTTTTTTTTAAATGCATAAAAACTTTGAGGAATTTGAGTCTGTGACATCACAACTAATCTGATTTCAGTCATTTCTACAGAAATGATACAAAACTTGAAATTTTATTATCTCCTTAACGGAATAAGATTGTTGAACGCTTTTTTCGCCATTTTGTTTCTTTTGAAATCCTCTTTCATGTAAGATAAACATGCTTGACCATTGAACTAATCCTTTAACGGAATAAGATTTTTGAATGCTTTCCTCACCATTTTGTTTCTTTTGAAGTCCTTTCATGTAAGATCAACATGCTTGACCACTGAACTAATCCTTTAACAGAATAAGATTTTTGAATGCTTTTTTCGCCATTTTTTTCTTTTGAAATCCTCTTTCATGTAAGATAAACATGCTTGACCACTGAAGTAATCCTTTAACGGAATAAGATTTTTGAATGCTTTCTTCGCCATTTTTTTTTTTTTTTTTTGAAGTCCTCTTTCATGTAAGAAAAACATGCTTGACCACTGAAGTTATCCTTTAACGGAATAAGATTTTTAAATGCTTTCTTCACTATTTTGTTTCTTCTAAAGTCCTCTTTCATGTAAGATAAACATGCGTGACCACTGAACTAATCCTTTAAAGAACGTTCTACTCAGATGGAAAATACTGACAAACAAAATACTATAAAAAAGAATTGTTTTAATTTGTTAATTTGTTTTTATTTTAAAACTTTTCCCATATGTTAGAATGACCATATTCTGCCACCAGCAAAATTTAAAGACTTTTCTACTCCGAATTTGATATCAGTATTAATTTACCTTGGGTCATTAGACTCGAAATGAAACTATCATCGTTTAGTGTGCTTGTGGATGGTGGAAAATACTGGCAAAAGAGATACTAAAATGTTTTAATTTATTTTAATTTTTCAAATTTTGTATTTGTTAAAAAAAATTCGGTCATAATTTAGGATGACCATATTTTGCCACCAGCAAAATTTAAAGATTTTTTTTACTCCGAATTTGACATCAGCATTAATAAACTTAGTGTCATTAGACCTTGAAATGAAACTAGCATCTTTTAGGATGGCTACAGATGGTGGAAGATACAGGAAATTGTAAAAATAAATTCTTGTATTTTAGGATGATCACACCAATTTCTCAAATAGATGACCACACCAAATTTTCAATAATCTTATTTTTTTCTCATAATTTTACTTTTAATTGTTTTGTTCTCATATATAAGGATGACCACTGCTGCTTTTCAAATATGTTTTCAATTTTTTTGTTAGGATGACCATACCACTCCCACCAGCAAAGGTAAAGGTAAAGAGAAGCTCAGACCCGGTGCAGAGAGCACCGGATCTAGGCGCCGCTCAGCGAAAGGGTCTCGTGGAAGAAAGAGCTCCCTCAGCGTGACATCACCTCCGCCAGGTCACATGACACCTGGGTCGGATATTGATGGGCAGAGCAGTACAACTGGTGAGCTGTCAATCATCCAGGAACCAAAGAATCCCAGGTACGTAATGTGTCAACGTATACGTCCAGGTATACAAATGTGACCTTTGGAGCTTTTTGACTTAATGATGCATATTTTTGAAAATGAGAAGAAAATCACTTTTTAGAAATACTAAGAGGGTAAAACACAATTAACAAGTAAACCATGTATATTATGGCACCTGTGTTTTATTGTATAGAAAGTGTTATCATTTCCTATTACATTGAAAATCTTATTGGTTTTAAATTTTTGTTGTGTTTCAATTTCTTCATCTGCACTCTATTCTCAGATATTAGCCAAACTGTATTTTCTGAGGATGATACTTGTTTTTGAAATTTACGCATGGTTTTGCGGTTTGCTATTCCATACTCCACACTTTTGTAGTTCCAGAACAATATTTTATCACAAACATTACACAGTTTATTGTTATGATGCATTCTAACATTCTTTGAATATGAATGATATCATATATTTTTTCCAGGTTGACCATCTTTAGGTGGACGGTACCTGCTCAAGGTGAGGTGACCTTGCGTCTCTGCTTTGCATCGGATGAGCTCGGTCAGTTTGATCAGACCCTTAATTTTGAGCTCATCGGAACAAGGAGACGCTATCAGTTGTTTTGCAGAGGTATCTGTTCTTTTCCAAGCATCAGCAGAGAACCCAGGTAAAAAATATAATTTTCTTGTACATTAGATCACCCCACTGCAAACAATAGCAGAAAAGTCAATGTTATTACCCAAGCATTGTTGGCATCATGATAGAAATTTCAAATCAATATGGTTCTTTCCAAGATTTGTGTGACTTAAAATGGTGGACTTGCTTTTATCACCACAATCATCAACCTCTGCCCCCTTTTCCATAGGAGAAGGGCAGAGGTATAGTATGACTAAAATTGAGGGAATAGGTTTAAGGGCTGAAGTAAGAGGGTAAGATACAGTGTTAGTATTTTACTTTCCACTTATATTCTACCTTAGCACAGAAGGTAAGTAGTAAATACACCCCCCTCCCCTCCCCTCCCCCCCCCCCTCCTGCACTAATCAATTCATAGGAGGAACAGTGGTATAATGGGTCCCAAGTGTGTAAGTCTATGTAGGAGGCAAAGCAGGATTGTTGGAATTGAATTGAAAGGAACATAGTAGGGACAAGTGGGAGGGTATAGAAAGGAAAGAGTAAGGATTGGTTTAGTGGAGAAGGGATACGAATGGGTGGAGTGGTATGGAGAAGATTGGGTGGAAGTAAATTTGAGTTGGAGTCAATGATTGAACAGGAGTATGTGAATATTATCTGATAAAGTGTAGTTTTTGGCTCCCAACCAAAATGTGGCTGTATTTTCAGTGCAGGTTAATAAGAAAATTGATGTTGTGTTGTTGAAATAAATGCTCAATCCTTTTCCTTTCCCTGAGCTACAGAAAGAAAATAATACCAGTTACAAGCTTGTAGACACAATGATAAAAAGTGAAAGTAATTTGATTCGCCTGTCTTAAGTTTGTCACATCTTGCAAATGAACTTGTTAAATAACATTCTTTTCTTTTTCATATTTTTTTTATATTCCCAGGGTTGTCTTTCCTCATCGCAAGAAGAGCCAAAAAGCTGATGAAATCATCCATAAGAAATATCTCCTGAATACAGAGCTGTTACAAATGGGACCCTTGTTAGCAGGGAAGCCCAGAGACAGATACAAAGAAGGAAAATACCCAGAAAATATGGAGAAACTGACCATCAAGAACACGTCCCCTCTAGAGGCAGAGGTGTCATTTTGTTTCCAACAGGACAGCAATGCCACCACATTCTTGTTGGAGCCTCCGAGTATGACGTTGAAGCCTGGAGAAACACAGGTATGATGAGTTTGATTATTCGTAGGCTTTCAGTAGAGTGTGCATGATGATGACATCCATGCCATGTTAACCATCTAATCACCAACTAGGGAATAATATGACCTTTTTAAATCTGAATCTGCAATGTCCGAAATTCATGTGTCCATAATGGACCAATCATGCGCTGGGGAAATTTTATTAACCAACCAATTAATAGGGGATTCCTGGCCGTCACCACTGTATGGGACCCAAGCCATTGAAAAAAAGGCTTTCATATGCTAATTATATGTGCGTTATACGTGCAGGTAATTGGTGCACACATTGTTTCTTACATCTTTTCTTTCAGCAACTGCAGCTCATTGGTTGGGTAACAAAGGGAAAATTCTCCCAGCAGATGATTCAAATTAAAAAAAACTGTTCTCTTGCCTCCATGTGGAATCATCTTCCATATCAAAACATTTATACAAGAGGTTTTGTCATGTTAGGCAGGGGACAGGGGAAGCCCCCCCACTCCCTCATCTTTGAGGTTATCTCAAATTAAGCATTGGATACATTTTTTTCTCCATCTGATTTCTAGGAGCTGACGATTTGGTCATATCCTAAGAACCAAGGCTACTTTGAGGATGCCATTGTCTGCTGCATCAAGGAGAATCCTGAGCCCGTATTGTTCAAGATTGGTTGCTATGGCGTCCGGCCAGAACTGGAACTAGATAAGAGACAGCTTCATTTTGAGCGGGTTTTGCTTCATAGGTAAATTTTACATTTTTTGCAGTTGTTTTTTCAACTACATCAATTCTCGGCCGAGGCCAAGGCCATCCTACTCACCCTCAACTATATTGAGTACTCCCCGCACAGCCACTTTGCCATCTTTTCAGACTCTAAGTCTGTCCTTACTTCTTTACTCAATCTTAGGTGGGCTAACCCCATGTCCCACCTCCTCCCAAAACTCCTTTTGCCCTCCCTCTGCAAAAAAAGTATTCTTTTCTTTGGATACCCAGTCATGTTGGCATCCCCGGCAATGACAGAGCTGATTCAGCCGCTATGCTTGCCCTAAACCTCCCCCTTTCCCAAAACCATTTCTGACATCAAACCGCCTATCACTTCCCTTAATCGTGACTGCTAGCAAACCTCATGGGACTCCCAAATTGACAACAAACTCCACGACATCCAGCACACCATTCCGACCAAGCCCACCATTCACAATTTCTCCTGTATCGACAACGTCCACATTTCCTGCCTTATGATAGGTCACACCCAACCCACCTCACTCCCACCTCTTTATTGGCTCCCCCACCCTCTGCAACAATTGCCATTGCACCCTCACAGTTCGCCACATCCTCCTTGCCTGCCCCCTGTACAACTTTTCAAGAGCTTCCCTCACCCCTCACAAATCCATAGCCGAGCTTTTCCAGAAAACCTTCAGGATCAAATTATCTCCTTCCTTCATCATGCCTCCCTTCCTCTACAACCATATTTAGTCATCCTCTCCCAACCCCCTCTTTACCTAATTTTGCCCTTTTAGCACCCTGCATGTCCTCTCTTGATCCCAATTTCCTGGCTATTAGTCCCTGTACTTCTCTCATACTCCTCCTATTTTCTTTTCTTCCTACTGTACCTCTGGAATGATTTAACCTCTCAGGCATAATTTGACCCTTGCTGTCATAGTGCTGTTAAGCCTTCATCAAACAAACATTAATTTAGGAGTAATAAAACAAGAAAAGTCTTATAACCTGTTTAACATTTTACAAAATTTCTTTGAAGTATTTTCATTTTCATCACCATTGCATTGTCACAGCCGATCCATACTTTTACCACAGCTGCTAAATAAGTTAAATCCCCTGCTTAGTATTTGTATGTTGCAGCGGTCTGAAATAAAGGAATGTTACTGATTAGGCTGAATCATGTATTTTAGAACCAGCTTTAGATACATCTGTCAGTCTGTGCAAGTATACATTATAGTATTTAAAGCTTACAGCTTAAATTGAGATAAGGGGTAATTTATTATTAGGCACATCTTCAAGTAAATTCTTGGAAATGGTTTAGAAAGTGTTTCACGCCAAGAAAATTGGCTGATACATTTTTGGGACGAGCAGGGCTTGCTGGTCTGAGGAGCGACGTAAATCTATCATTGAAAATTGTTGATAGTCAACTCTTTATATCAGACTATTGTGAGAAAAAAAACAGTCCAAATTCGGTTCAATTGGTTTTTTTTCTATATGGTTCACAGCATAAGTTGCAAGTTTTAAAGTACGGCACAATCTTACAATCAACATTCTGGAATGCCACTTGGTTTTTATCCGTCACATGGCAACAACAAGGAATGCTGTAAATAAACCAAACACAAAGCTGTACATTAATTAACCTTTCTGGGTTTAATGATTGACAGCTTGTTTTAACCAATCACCTCACGATTTTGCCTAGCAACAAAATCTCCGTAACTAAGTGGGGCAAATATCCTACGCGGTACTGGTGCAGTACAGCTAGGTAGTGGCGCGCGCTCATGTAGTCAATGCAATTTACTGTACAAAACAAATTTCTGCACACACAGACCGAATGACAGCAAAATGGTGAACAAAAATTGCGCTTATGCTGTGGGCTTTGTAAATCTGATTGCTGTAACCCAGAACAATTAACAAAGTAAATTTTGTTTATCTTATTTGCTAAAAACTCTGAAGATCCGGAGAAGTGCCATAAATAAATCAAAGCTTGCAGCAGACCTCGCGAACATTCAAATATCAATGCATTGGTGATGCACGATTGTTTGCCCCACATAATGACCACCTTGCTATGGTGGGCATGGCTTATTTAGACACCTGGAGGGGGGAGAAGGGAGAGTTCTGACAATGGGGGCTTGTCTTGGGTTTGACAAAAATACGGTCTGGTTATTTTACTCAAGTAATAGTCCTCTGCTGTGTACATTAAATGTGTATATAAACACTCTCTATCAACATTAATCTTTAATTGTAAAAGTTACAGTACAAATTGATTATCTTAATATCGCTCACAAATACACACACTTTTTTCGTCATATATAATAATTTTTGTAACAAACATCTTTCTCGTACCTTATTTTCTTTTGCAGAAAAGACACAAAGACTATTTTCTTGAGGAACAGCAAGCTCCTGCCAGTGTCCTGGAGAATCAGTGGCTTGGAAGCCCTCGGGGATGAATTCTCCATGTCAGTGGACAGTGGCATCATTGAACCAAAGTCAGAGTTTGCCCTGAATGCCCACTTCAGAGCTATGCGACCCATGAATATCAAGAAGATGGTTCGTCTAGAGGTAATGCCAAATTGTTTTAAATCAACATTGGTTAAACGTACTGAGAAGGAAAGATTTAGGAACTCTCGGTCAAAAAGTGAGGTTGTGAAGGTATTTTGAAATAACCCAAGTCTATTTTTATTAAAAAAGAGAAATAATTACGGTTGATTTGAACATTCACATCAAACATTATCAGTACCGTCAATTAACGTCTCTGAGTTACGAAATAAGCCACACCCACTATAGCAACGTGGTAACTAGGTGGGGCAAACAAACCTCAAATTCGCAATTGTGTATAACCAATGCATTGACATTTAGATGCTAAATGTGGCCTGCCACAAGTTTTGATCCATTTATGGTATTTTCCCAGGTCTTTAGAAATTTTAGCAAAATAAATTAACAAAATTGAGTTTGATAACTGTTCTGAGTGACAGGAATCAGATTTTAAAAGCCTGTTACGGACTCGTATGCGCAATTTTTGTTCAAGCTTTTGTCGTCACTCGGTATGTGTGTGCAGAAATTTGTTTTGTGCAGTATATTGCATTTTCTGCATAGCACGCGCCATTAGCTAGCTGTACTTACCAGTACTGCATAGGATTTTTGCCCCACTTACCAGATTTTGTTGCTAGGCAAATTCGTGCAGTGTTTGCTTGAAAAAGCTGTCAATCATCTAACTCAGTTAGGCTAATTTTACAAAGAGTGTATTGCAATAATTTGGAGACTTTAGAATAATACGCCCTCCATTTGGACAAGTGCTCCTGTAATGGTATAAAATGCTGGTTAAAAAAAATCACTGGCAACTATGTAATTTTTTTTTGTTATCAATTATGAAAGAATTTAAAGGTTTTAAGTAGGGTTTGTGGTGAGAAAGACAGAAATGAGCATGCTGGAATAGTTGAAAGGAAGCAACAATATTTTGCAAGAGACAGGAGGCAATGGAAGATGAAGCAACTTCATGAAGTCTCAATCTCCACAGTCAGGAGAGTAGAATGGTAAGGTGGTTTACTCCCAATCAGCAGTATATTTTGGCAATGATTTTAATCCTCATCAAACATGAGGTAGAAACTGCATGCCCCAGACTTGCCTTTAACTTCATGAATGCTAATGTGTTGATTCTTATCATGTTTTTCCTTCATGTTGTAGTATTTCCATATCAAAAAGGATGTCTTTGATAACAAATTATTAATTTATAAAGGTGATAGTACCAATGAGGGGTTAGTATATAAACTCTCATCATGTACCAGACAAAAATAGCAGGCTCTCTTGTTCATGGAAATGCAAAAATGTTATATCTTAATCAAAAATCTATTCCTCTTAAATAAATTTTAGTAGGTAAGTTTTTATTTTGTATTTATTATTATTTTTATTTATTTGTTTATTCCATAGGTATCAGATGTGGAGAACATCATGGGCCTCCTTCAGACTGAAAACATTCAGGTGTTGGCTGAGGGTTATGATGTGGCGCTCGACATGAGCTTCCCCAAGGGTGCAGATGGGGGGCTTGATTTTGGCATCATTAGGGTCATGGACGAAACCAAGCAAACATGCTCGCTCAAGAACAAGGGTCGATATGAAATTGCTTTCACGTAAGTTGCTAATCAGTTTTTTTTAAATGATATAAGGATTAAAAAAAATTGAACAATCAGTTGCAATTTATTTGTAGGCATGATTCTGGTACCTATTTAGGTGAACTTAAGTGACTTAGCATAACTGTGGTTTTTTCTTTAAAATTGGGTCCCATTGGAGATCAAATTGATGTACTTTTTGGAAGATGTACCACACTGATTGTGTAAAGAACAATTTATAAGCACCAGACTGTAAAATTATTTGGTGTGAATGTATCTTTACATGAAAGTAATAGACGTTTTCAAACAGAATTTAACCGAAATGATTTCTTCAGTACTTCAACCAAACAACTGCTGGGGTAATTTTCCCTTTGTTACCCAACCAATCAAGTGTAGTTTTGCAGGAAATAGTTGTAAGCAACAATGCATGGGTATTACCCTCATGTCTCATGCAAGTATGGTACATACATTTGAAAACATGATTTTATTTGCTTGGTCCCATACCATGCGTAAATTGTGCAGACAGCCAAGATTCCTCCAGTATTTGATTGGACAATAAGATCCCCCAGTATATGATTGGTCCATTATGGACAAGTGAATTTTGGCCATGTGACTTTATTTAAATTAGTTTTCCAAAATTACTGATTCAGATTTGAAAAGAAGTTTAAAACAAAAATAATTTGGACATTGTTATGATTTCTCCTGACAGGTTTTTGTTCGAGCCAACAGAGCAATGTGGGTCAGATATAGTGAACCTTTTCTCTGTGATACCTCAAAAGGAGTTCTGGTCCCAAATGAGAGACCTACGCAAGTCCAGGTGATCTTCAGGTCCAGAAAGGAAATAACGATCAAGGATGAGCCTATTCTCAAATGCCAGGTTTGTTATTACAATTCATGTACACTTCGATCTCAGTATATATACAAAATAGCAGACAACTTACAATTTTGGACAAAATTGTTTCTTTGTCACATTTTTAAGTCCCGTCTTCCCCGCCTCAATGTTGAGAATTGAGCAGGATCATCCCTGGACACTTCCGTTTCAAGTAATATTGAAATGGGGTACAAAAGGAAAAGTTCGACAACAATTTTATCCAAGATTGTAGGCTCCAACATCAAATGTGCCTTCAACGTTGACGACTTCATTATCTTCCACACCACCTCTAGCTTTATTTTCATAGAAAACCGACTGAGCCTTATTTATTTTTGAAGTTTGGTGCAACATCAGTGGTTTTAGGTTTCCAAAGACCATGCTGATTGCATGCACTTTAAGAATCTCTAGCCCAATCCCAACCTCTCATTCAACAGCAACAGCATTCCAACTTTCGACCACACTAAATTCCTTGGTTTAACGCTTGATCCCAAGCTCACCTACACTGTACTAACAGCACATAACCAACCAACCTCAGGAAACTGAGGATGTGACATCACAAGTAGTCTGAATGCGTTGATTCTACACAAATGAGACAGTTCTTAAGACTTGAATATTTCATGTGACATCACAAGTAGTCTGAATAAGATTCTTTGAGACAGTTCTTAAGACTTGGAATATTTCATTACATCACAAGTTCTGAATTTCTTTGAGACAGTTCTTAAGACTTGGAATATCTCTCCTACACAATAAGATATTTGAATACTTTCTTTATTATTTTGTTTCTTTTTGAAGTCCACTTTCACATGAGATGGACTTGCTTGACCGCTGAACTAATCCTTTGAATGTAGTGCAGTTTCTTCTCCCTTACAGCTGACCACTCCCTCACCATTACCAATTTCTTCTTCTCCAACCACAGCCCTTTTATACATATTACTTGACTTTAAGTTCACTATTTGACTTTTGCTCCTTAGTTTCTGTCTTAAGTACCACTTATTCTTATGATATTTCTGATATAATTGAGCGGGAAGAGGTGAAACAATAATTTCAGAAGGGTCATATGGGCAGATTCTTCCATATACTCTTGTGTTTAATTTTTTTCATTTGATTTTACACAAGAGGGGGTAGGGTGGCCATACTGATTACGGGCCTGCATTTGCTTTATTTAACCTTTGCTGTCGACATGCCAACAAGTCTGATCAATGTTACATACATCTCCTCTATTGCAACAGATTATTGAGCCAAGCATATCCAACGATGGAGAAACCATTGCTAGTATACCCGTCAAACTCAGCGTCAGGTCCATCTTCAGCAAGTACAACGTTCTACCGATCAACGACATCAACTTTGGAGCCGTTCTTGTCAACCAACGCAAGCAGAGAACCTTTTTGATCGAGAACAAGGGAGAGTTTGATTTCAAATATGTGATCACCAGGATGATGCGCGATATGCCGAACCAGCAAACGATGAACAGAGGGAGGGCGTAAGTTATCTCAAATCTTCTTAATGATTATAATCTAAAATCAACGACGAATCTATTTGAGTGATTATCTCTAGATTCATTAGGATAAAGTCTGAAATATGATACCAAAGTAAGAGCTGTTGTTTCAGTTCACTTAAAAACTTACTAGATAAAAAATGAGGGCCTATTTTTCTCGAGTTTCAAGAATATTCTAACACATTTTTCGTGCACATGATGGTACTGAAAACCTTTGATACGACTTTTCAAATTAATCATAATTACTTGTACTGAATACTTCAGTCATTTTTCAACGACACGACAATGAGTATCCGAAATTAGACCTGTGTTATTTCAAAAAGGGGCCCTCATGTTTTGATCCAGAGCTCCTTTAAATTATGCTATACTTTGTAGGTGTAAAGTAACCTCTCTGGCATTATATGAGCTTTGATGTTAACGTACAATGAATCTCAGCTATTGATATAACTGCCATCACTTCTTGATGTTTGAGCTTTTTATAATATTGAAAAAGGCAAATGACTGTTTGAAAATATTTGCTGATTTTTTTGTTTCTTAAAAGAAAACTGTTATGCCAAACAGAAAACAATTATGCCAAACAGAAAACTATTATGCCAAACAGAAAACTATTATGCCAAACAGAAAACTATTATGCCAAACAGAAAACTAATATGCCAAAATTGACTTTTGGGAAATGATCAGGCAAGTGAAAACAAATTGTATTAATTTTGTACAAAGTAAAAACTCAATTTTGCAGATTTGGAATAATTTTAATTTTTAAATGTGAATGAGATAAAAACTGAATTTTAAAAGGACATGAAATTTAAGGAGATTCAAGGATCAGTAGTGATGTATGTTTTAAGAAAAAAGGAAGCCTTTAAAACAGAACAAGGATTGAAAGTTTTTCTTGTTTGGTGAATTTTCCTTTTTGTATCTGGTGTTTTTCTAGAAGGAATCACATTTGAAATTTACAAGAGATGATGTGTTTTAGGATTTTCCCACAAATTTTTTCAAGAAAATGCACGGTGATACTAACATTTCCTTGTCACAATGTTCCTAGAAAAGAGATCAATTTTTGTGATACTTTTGCAGGATTTGGGTGAGGTGGAGGAGGGTCGTAGAACAAAACAATTACCAGTGGTGTAAATTGTTGACTTTTTAGCAAAATTTCTGAAGTTTATAGCACACAAAATCTGGACCTTTTTACCTTTTGGGGAGCTGTAATTGAGGGAGGGGCAAACCACTCACTTGACCCCCTGCCTACACCCATGTTTTGTGATACCAAATATGTAAGTTTGGTCACTGTTTGATTTTACATCACTTCAGTAGATTATTTGACAGTATAATTGTTGAGCTCTCACAAACATGTGGTGTACATCTCATTTAATCCCCAACCGCCGTTTTCGCCCATTTTCGGCGATTCAGTAAAAGAACAATTGACCACCATTGACCTTTGATGTCACTCATGCACTGTAAATATAAATATTCCGTGGATAAATTGTTTACAGAACCAATTCATCTCTGAACCATAAGTGCAGCTGGTATATAAAATGTGTTTTCATAGCAAGGAGGGAAGTGGACATCTCTGCATGATTTTTAAGCAGATGTACATGATATGAAAGATTTGCATTTGAAATGCTTAGGAAATATATTTTTCCAGGCAAAATTTTTTTCCAAGAGAGTGAAAAGTACTTAAATGTGGGGAATGAAACTTTTTAAAATTTATTGGCATGTGAACACAAGTGGAATTAAAACTCCAAAGCAACAATTGACAAAATTAAAAACAAAAATTTAAAGTAGTGCTCAGTATTATTTATAATAAGCATATTGTATGTCACTTTATCTATAGCAGACTTTAAATGGGACACAAAATCCTCTCCATGTTTTATCAAATGTTTGGATTAAATTGAAATGTATGGCATATTGCACAGTATTGGGCTGGAAAAAATGTGGGGTGGGAGGGGGGAGGGGGGGAGGAAGAAAATGCTTGACTTGGAACTTCGGGGAAAATGTATGTGCAGAAATAGGCAGCGAAAAGGGGTCAAAAGCATGAAATCTTGTTTGATTTCTGGTTTTATTTTCTCTTTGCAATTACTAAAAACAGTGTATTCCTGTAGGTTTGTTTTTTTGGAAGGAAAAATATAGATTGGTGAAGAAAAGAATTTGATGAAGAAAATTTAGTGGTTGAAATTTGAATATTCTTTCAATTTCTTCTCAGTGGATCAAGAGGATCTAAGGTCTCAGTGCAACTATGGAGGTAAACATTGAAAATAACTGAAATGTGGCACATTTTGTTTATTAAGTCCACATCATATTTGGAATTATTTTGCTTTGCTCATTGACACAATCACCTTTGTGTTACCCTAAGCCTATAAGCACATTTGGTAACTCTCTCTGTGTTTGGTATTTGTAATATATCTTCATGGTTTTTATGTCTTAGATTCCACGATTTAAGAACATATTGCTCAAATTTTTAACACAAAACTATCTTTTCTAAGCTATGTTGTTTTCTATAAAGGGGACAAAGTTTGACATGATCCTTATTTCGTATGATAAAATTAAAAATGACATTTTTTTCTGACCAAGTTTCATAACTCCCAAAGCAATCTAACACATTTTTTGTAATTATTGAAAACTTTAATGTTGGTACTATGGGAGCCACCATTTTGCTTTTAGAACATGCAGAAAATAATGTCATCGACCCATGTTGAATGTTTTATATTTATTTTTATTTCTCTATAATCTATTTCAATTTTTCTGGCTAATGGAAAATTGTATGGGTCAAGGACATTTTTGTGGATATGTGAAATTTTGAAAACATGCTGTTAAAACTTTGTGTCACATCATTTTGGAATAAAAACTTCAATACAATTTATAAAGAAATACATTCTAATTCTTGTCCCGATTTGGGAAATAGTTTCATCATGCACAAGATTTCATCCAAAATTGAGCAAAATGGCAGCCTCCATATGTCCACTTTAAACATGAATAACTTGAGATATAAATAAGATTTGGACTTGCTGTTTTTAGTAGTTGGTTTAGATTTTAATCCTCTATCATATGAAATGAGGATTGTGTCAGACTTTTTGTCTCCTTTAATTACACTATTGCCCAGAAATTCTTTCTCACATAACAGGGATTTGCCCACTGAAAGAGGGAGAGGGTTGTTGGGTCATAAAATCACCCTAAAATACAAAACAAAATCACTATACAAAAGATATGAATATGGAAACAAGGGGAGAGCAATTAACCTCTTCGAATAAGGAAATAAGCCACACCCACCATAGCAATGCAGTAACTACAGTAGGTGGGGCAAGCAAACCTGAAATCTGCAATCATGCATGACCAACACATTGACATTTAGATGTTCAGTGTCCTGTCGCAAGTTTTGATTCATCTATGGCACTTCTCCGGATCTTTAGAGTTGTTAGCAAAAGGAATAAACGAAAATCTGTTTGCTAACCATTCTGGGTAAGAGGAATCGGATTTACAAAGCCCATAGCGGGCCTGTATAGGTGCAATTTTTGTTCACCCTTTTGTTGTCACTGAGTCTGTGTGTACACAAATTTGTTTTGTACAGTATATTGCATTGACTGCATGAGCATGCACCGCTAGCTAGCTGTACTGTACCAGTATCACAATATAAGTGTATTCTACATGTGTATATTAACTTTGAGTGCAAATTTGTCAGATACATTTCAAATTTCAATTGGGGTAAGATAGATATTCATAACTTAAGACACAAATGCATCAAATATTGCTTTCTGTATCATAATCAAAATCAATAGAGATACCACATGAAAGTGGTACATTGTGATGTTATTCAAATCATGATAGTTAGATTATCACATGACATGTGCGCTAGCTACGGTGTCTGAATTGGATGAAAAATACTGCTACCAAATTTCCACATTTTGATTTGTGAAAAAGATATCTTTTGGGTTCATGATGGTGATTCTTAATTCTTATCTGACACTTCCTCAGATATCACTCACCCCTCTTCAACATCACCATATAACTCTTATACCACCCCCAAACATCTTACCTCAACACATAAACTATAACACAAAACATCAGTTACCACCATGTCTTCTACTACAACAAACCCTATCGTCCAACCCATGTAGCACTGCTGCCACAGCTCCACCAAGCACGCAAATCATCACTCTACTTAGTTTTGATGTAACTTAACTTTCCTGCCACAACTTGACTATTGTCAATGAGGTGCTGTTACCCCCATCCCACCACTCCACCCCTCAACTCCACCCCCCTCCCTCAACCAAACAACCTTATCTCTTTAGTTATTACTATGTGAAGCACAAGAGTGGAAACAAAATATTTTACTTTCTGGGGCCACAGAAGCTCTTGATTAAAACATTTGCTCGTTTATTCTTGTTTCCTTTCTTTATTTTTTCACACTTTTTCTCCTCTTTCCATTTCATTCTCATTTTCTCTGCTTCTTTCTCGCCCTTTCCGTTCTTGTCTCCCATTTCGTTTATTATTTCTTCTTTTCATGCTCTATTTCTTTCCGTAGACCTGAAAACTCATTCCTGGGATCATTGGTGTTGTGGGCCCCTATATTTTCTACCCCTGGTGTCAAGTCATATAAAAACATGCAAACTTGGTTCAGCGTCCAACACTAACTTTTGTTACTTTATTGATATGGTGGAAGGTTTTGCTATAACCTTTACTAATGAAAAAAAGAATAACCCCAGTGATTTTCCACTGCACAGATTTTTTTTTTCCTTCCTGCAATAATATCCAGCAACCCCGCTCTTGGCCATGTGGTTACTAAATGTGATGTCATAATCGGTTGTGGATTGCTAACCCAGAGTGAAATAACATAAGAAAGATGACTTTTTGTAGTAGTCTTTTTGTACTAGTCCTCAGATATATATTTGAATGCACTTTTCGTGCATGTGATGATATTCATAACCTTTGATGATATTCATAGCCTTTGATCTGGATGCTCAAATCAAGCATAATTTTTCTAATGAATACTGAAGTAATTTTTTATTGACACTCAAAACATTAGACTTGTATTAATTTAAAATTCCTATAGAGTATGTGCACCGACGTCATCTGCACACAGTGCAGGAAATCATCCAATCAGTGGTCAGAAAATAGTCAACAAAACAAAGAGCGCGTAGCAAAATATACTCTTGGTTTGCCGTTGGCATCTTTTGTATAAAATTGACCATTGCTAAAATAACAAATATTCATTTCTGCTTATTTTGCTTTAAGAAAATGGTTATTTTTGCAATTAAAAAAATGGTTATTTTGCATTTAAAAAATGGTCATTTTTGCATTTTCTAAAAGTGTCCATCTGCTTTTTATATTGTCAATAAGCATAGTTTGTGTGCAGTGTGCATTACATGAAAACTTACTTCCTGTAACCAAGAACTACCCAGCTGAGTGCATGTGACATCATGTGCACATACTCTATTACTTCATAAAAAATATGCCCACACATTTTGACGAAGAGCCCCTTCAAGCTTTATATCACAGAAACTTGAATATATCAGGGATGGTGATACGTGTCAAGAAAAATGTTCTTCTAGGCTACATGCAGGTCATGCGCAAAGGTATCATAGGAGTTGAAAGGCGACACACTCTTTCATACAGATTAACTTTACTTTCTGTTAAGGTGTGAAGGCTTGCATTTATTGATGTGGATTTTTTAAAAGTTGAGTGGGGGATACCCTTTTTTAATAAATAGGAGAGCCAGAGGTGCCTAGTTTACAGCATAATTAAGATCAACAGACATTTTCATGAATACTTAAGCAATTTGAAAGAGTGTGTCTTAATTATTTCAATTCTTACTCTTTCATATTTTAAAACTTTGCTCCCTGTTAAGTTTGAAGGCCTGCATTTGTGTTGTAGATTTTTCAAAAAAAGTGGTGGGGGAATGCCCTCTTTTAAAAAATGGGAAGGCCAAAGGTGCTTGCTTTACAGCATAATTAGGCTCAACAGACTGTTTATTATGGAGAGCCCAAAAGTTCTGAAAGAAAATTTAGAGAGCACACACATTTTTTTGTAATTCACTTAAGTACACAATTTCAAACTAAAAGTGAGAGTGGATAATGTTGCACTTTACCCTGTCTTAACTTGGGGTGCACATGGGACAGCAACCAATCCATCATCCTGTCTTAACTTGGGGTGCACATTGGACACCAACCAATCCATTATCCTGTCCTAACTTGGGGTGCACATGGGACAGCAACCAATCCATCATCCTGTCTTAACTTGGGGTTCACATTGGACACCAACCAATCCATTATCCTGTCTTAACTTGGGGTGCACATGGGACAGCAACCAATCCATCATCCTGTCTTAACTTGGGGTGCACATTGGACACCAACCAATCCATTATCCTGTCTTAACTTGGGGTGCACATGGGACAGCAACCAATCCATTATCCTGTCTTAAGTTGGGGTGCACATGGGACATTAACCAATCCATTATCCTGTCTTAACTTGGGGTGCACATAGGACAGCAATCAATCCATTATCCTGTCTTAAGTTGGGGTGCACATGGGACACCGACCAATCCATTATCCTGTCTTAACTTGGGGTGCACATGGGACAGCAACCAATCTGTTATCCTGTCCCAGCTTGGGGTGCACATGGGACAGCAACCAATCCATTATCCTGTCTTAACTTGGGGTGCACATTGGACACCAACTAATCCATTATCCTGTCTTAACTTGGGGTGCACATTGGACACCAACCAATTCATTATCCTGTCTTAACTTGGGGTGCACATGGGACAGCAACCAATCTGTTATCCTGTCCCAACTTGGGGTGCACATGGGACAGCAACCAATCCATTACCCTGTCTTAACTTGGGGTGCACATTCGACACCAACCAATTCATTATCCTGTCTTAACTTGGGGTGCACATGGGACACCAACCAATCCATTATCCTGTCTTAACTTGGGGTGCACATGGGACAGCAACCAATCCATTATCCTGTCTTAACTTGGGGTGCACATGGGATAGCAACCAATCCATTATCCTGTCTTAACTTGGGGTGCACATTGGACACCAACCAATTCATTATCCTGTCTTAACTTGGGGTGCACATGGGACACTAACCAATCCATTATCCTGTCTTAACTTGGGGTGCACATGGGACAGCAACCAATTCATTATCCTGTCTTAACTTGGGGTGCACATGGGACAGCAACCAATCCATTATCCTGTCTTAACTTGGGGTGCACATGGGACAGCAACCAATCAATTATCCTGTCTTAACTTGGGGGGTACACATGGGACAGCAACTAATCCATTTCCCATTTGGAGATATACTTTTGATGTCACATTTTTTTAACCTACTTGAAAAATAAAGATTAAAGCAGACTAGAGATTCTTAAAAAAAAACCAGTTATTCTTATTTTTTAATATTATTGAAGTGGTGGTATCAGTTTAAGGATATTAATAGTAATTTCATAGTTATGTCCATAATGCATCAAATCTTTTATTCTAGCATCCATCATGTAAAGAAAATGTATCATGTGACAAGAGCTGGTTTGGATGGATATGGTTAATAATGGATATGGTTAATAATGGTTAATAATGAATAATGATGCCTTTTCAATGTAAAAATATAAAACTTGAAAGATGAAATGTTCCCATTTAGCCCACTTTTAAGAGCAATTTAATATTTTTAAAGCAATAAAGATATATAAAACCAAGATTATCCCAATTTTAAAAAATTTACTCAAAAAAGTGGGATCCCCCCAATAGCTACATTAAATGTACTAAGGAGGGTATTTAACATTTTTTCAAGATGAATGTGTAAATGTTAAAACAAAATAATGATTGCAAAATATTTTTTTCTCGCCATATATATGTTGTGGTGAAATTTTACCTTCGCCCTCGCGCAACGTCAGTAATCAACTGAGACATGATGACACCACCCATTGGAACATTATGTTAAAAGTATAATTTTTCGACATCGCCGTGAAGTAAAAATCAGGAAACTTCTTGATTTTATATATGGTTATTGATTTCAAAAAGTATTTGCCTGCAGAAAAGGTGGACATTTATTATTTTACATTGTGATGTGAAAAAATGCCTCACTGTTAGACAGCTGCCTTTATCCCCCTCCTACCCCTGAATTCATGCCTGGCAGCTCCCCCACATATCTAAGAGAATCAACACTCACAACATGCTGGTAAACCTGCTGTTTCAATGACTAAAACAACCACCACCTCCACCCCTGACATACACCACATCAAAATATCGTTGAGCTTCAACATCATTGATGTTCTGGTTTTTTCAAACAGACAAGCAGCTCAAGTCAATAAGAGAAGCAAATCAAGAGATGGGTCTAGCTCTGGAAGATCCGTCGCGAAACCGAAGAGAGCGGACTCTTTGAGGTAAGACATCTTCGAGTGACCATGGGGGCGGGATTTGCCTACCGACTGTTTGGTGGGGGGGAGTCAAAAGTTGGGGGAAAATTACGCTAAAATACAGAATATCACCATACAAAGGATATCAATTCAGAACAAAAATGGGGGAGGGGTAAATTCCTTAGTTCATGGTTTACATGGCTCCCATTTTCCTTAATTATTGTTGTGCTCCCTCCCTCAAGAAGAAAACAACAAAAAAGATAGCAATATCACTGTGCTCCGGATACAACATATGTTGTTGCAGACACACGATATAAGAATGTTGGTTTCCTCTCTCCTGTATGTCAGAGTCTTCACTGAGAAACTTATTTTGCGATAAATGTAGCAAAGAATGATTATCATCTTAGGTGACGGAGGGAGTGACAGGTATAATTATGATATGTTGAGATATCAACAAACTAATTAATCATGTTAACAAGAAAATATGAACATACTTTCCATCAATATAATTCAATATGTTTTACAACATGGGATGCTTTCCCAGCTTCTATGAATTATCCTGCAACGTAAAAGATAGTGCATTATTAATCTACACATCGGCAAGTAATTCTGGTGCATTGGTTTTTGTAATTTTGTACTTTTTTCACTCTCTGCTCCTTACATGGATATAATTAGATTGTCGACTAGGTAAGTTTTGCACCATGCCCTAACAATAGCTACCATTTTGCAAGATTTTCATCATTGTTGTTTTCTGTGTCAATCATGTCAATTCATCAGTAGAAAGATTGTTGTTTGTCAGGGTTTCTCACAGGTTGTTGATTTCCAGGAAAGTCATGAAATGTAATTGTAATTGGAAAGTCATGGAAATATGAGCAATATATGCTAAGGCATCGGAAATTACATGAAATCTCAAAGAGAGGGTTAGGGGGTGGGGATCTTACCGCAAGTGGGGGCAAAGTCACAAAATCATACTATAATACAAAAAATTCATCATCCAAAAGATGGAAATATAAAAAAAGTGTACAAGGGGGAGGGGTGAGGGGATGCCTAAACCCACTCCATAATCTAGTCTTTACCAAAAATGATAATGTAATGGTTTTCATTCAAATAAAAAGCCAGGGAAATTATAACTGAGGAGTAGGGGAGGGTGGAAATTAAATTTGGTGTGTTCGTAAGTGTGGGAACCATTTCTTTTCAATGTCTGGTTGTGTGTTAGAACAGAGGGCCTTTCCTCCATTTTACCAATTTTGCTGTCTTTGATACAAAGTCTGTCAAGGCCCAAGGATTACAAGTAACAAATTTTCCGACTCAAAAACTCTTCATGTGCTTGCAAAGGTGGGATTCTCAAACCCACATTTTGCAAAGTGTCAGTCCTTGATAGAAACTTATTCACATTGCTGCTTCTCATCAACAGTTTTTCTCACTTCAATTCTACCTAGCTTCATTCTCTTTGTCATAATGAAATAAGTCTCTTTAGGAGGAATGGCCCATCAATTATTCATGGGCTTTGAAGAGAGTCCTCTAGGCATGTGATGCATAATTATACTATGGGTCAGCCAAGGACTTATCTGTTCTGCTTCACTGCAAAGCAGGCGTGTGGCTTTAGCCCCAGATGAATAAACTATTGTGTACAGTGTAATAGTAGCTGCTTGCTAGGAAATGAACTGTGGAGAGGCTCTTTGTTTGGAAGGTGTGGTTTTCCCATGTTGTGTATGGTGTAACAATGGCTGGTTGCTAACAAATGAACTGAAGATGCTCTCCGGTTGGAGGGTGTGGATTACCCTGATTTTGAGAAAACCGATAGTGTCGGGTTGAAGGGAACCAAGGGACAAAAATTCTTAATAGTATCATCAACCTGCATCGTGCATTCATATTCAGGATGCTTGTATTTCCTTGCATTTTCTGTGGAGGTAGCAGACACACTATCACATGAAATGCAAATGCATGCCTGCAACATTACCATAAGTAAGCTGACACCATTTGCAAAGTACTCCTTAGTAGAAATACTTCAGTATAATGGACATTTGTCTGATTGTAAACTTAAATGTTTTGTTTATTTGGTTATTTTTGTCATAGTTTTTCAAACACATTTAGTAGAAAGCACTTAGGTATAATGTAGCTTGGACATTTGTCACACTTAAATGTTGTTCATTTAGTTATCATTGTCATAGTTTTTTTCAATTCTTTTGTATAAAACACATTTTCTCATCATTTGTATAATTTGTTAAAGCTCAGATTTTGACATGAGAGAAGCTGTAACATCAGAGAAATCATGATGTTCTTAGAGTATTGTTTCATCCGTCTATCGTAGAAATTTCAAACCATTGCTAACAGAGACACCCATCATCATAGGAGCACTGTAATCTGTTGTCAGATTAGACATTTCATTTCAAAATAGTAACACCCATCATCATTGTCACTTTTTGTAAGATGTTTAACCATAAATACATTTTATAATGCCAAATATTGTATACCTTCTAAGAAGTTAACCACTGATGATGTCACTTGTGTGAAGAGGTTAAATGAGGGGGGAAAAGAAATACAATTTTAGAAATATCTAGTTATAATGATAATGTGTCGTGCTGATAGCGCTTACAAGGCACAGCCCTCTCTAAGCACTTTACAAAGAAGCTAATCATCCATACAAGCCCAGACTGATCTCAAGTCCCCAGGACTATAATGTTCAGCAGGATTTTACCCTGGTGCAACCACTAAAGGCGCAACCTTTGCCATGGTGCAACCAAAAGGTGTGATTTTTGCCCTGGTGCAACGAAAAGGCGTCATCTTTGCCCCGATGCAACCACTAAAGGCGGGACATGTCACCAACCCCCTCTAAGAATGATTGGGGTTATCAAGCATGTTCATCCGGGGAAATGTTACCTGGGTCATCTTGTATTAAAGAGAACATTAGGAGGAAGAATATGTGGAAGAAAATTCCAAAATCTTATTACGTTTTAAGAAATATTCATATTTCAAAAAGTTTTTATTTCAATCAAATGAGATTTCATAACTTGGATATGTCAGAAGTGTACTCGACAACTTTGTGAAGTAACTTTGTGATTGAGTTCAGGAAGAAATTTTTGAAGCATCTTAAAAATTCAATATCTCATAAATGGATGGTGATGCCAAAATAGTTTGGCCACATTTCTGCTTGTCATTTTGTCCATTTTTAAATTATTAGTGATTATTGCAGACCACTGCAGTAAATCTTTAGGTATATTTATGAATTATGAACTTGTCAAAGCATGCAAAGGTAAGTTTGCCAGTCCCTTTAACATTCAATTTTCATCTTCAAAGCCCAAAGCTGTTGGGTTTGATAATAAAAGACCTCAAAAAAATTGTACTTCTAAATGTTGTTACATTATTTTAAGCATTATTATATTTTTGTCTTCAAATTAAATTATTAGTGATTATTGCAGACCACTGCAGTAAATCTTTTTAGTATATTTATGAATTATGAACTCGTCAAAGCATGCAAAGGTAAGTTTGCCAGTCCCTTTAACATTCAATTTTTATCTTCAAATCCCAAAGTTGTTGGGTTTGAAAATAAAAGGCCTCAAAAGAATTCTACTTCTACATGTTGTTGTTACATTACTTTAAGTATTATTATATTTTTTCCTTCAAATTTCATCTTTTATTTCAAATTATATTCTCAAGCTGATGTTAAGGTTTTGTCTCTCTTTAATATTTTTCAGACAAGATGTTGGAGGAGGCGGTGGTGGCGGTGGTGGAGGGGGTGGAGGTAGTCAGACCAGGCTTCAGCTTGGTATGTTTACTGTCTACCCAGCCTATGCCATGGTACCCCCTGGTAACCAGGTTTCCGTCCAAGTGGATTGTCTCCCAGAGACAACTGGCAAAGGAGATGAGGTAATGGATTGTTTTGAACATTTCTATGACATTTTGTGTTTATGTGAAATATTCTTTCAATTCTTAACTCTAAAAGTTTAAGCTACAGCAGTGTGCTTGGGTTTCATTGCTCAATACAGCCCCTTGAGTTAAAAACCACATTCTCCCATTGATGTGCTGATGATAAAGGTGTTTGCCAGTTGGATCAGTAGCTGTAGCTCACAGATACTGGCTGGGCTTCACGTATAGCTTACAAGACAAGAAAAAATGGAAAGAGACATGAACACAACGGCTTTTGTTATTTATTGATGTTGGGATCTTTTATAAGTCAAAGAAAATGTTGGGTGGGCGCTTATTATGAGCATGAGTGCGTATTATGTTGAATATGGTATTGTTGCCTTACTCACTTTCACCTCCTTATTAGCTCCCCCCACCCCTCTGCAACAATTGCCATTGCACCCTCACAATCTACCACGTTCTCCTTGCTTGCCCCCTGTACAACCTTCCCAGAGCTTCCCTCACTCCCCACAACTCAATTGCTGACTTCTTCCAGAAAAATTCTCCGGATAAAATTATATCCTTTCTTCATCATGCTTCCCTCTACAACCATATTTAATTCTCCTCTTTCACCCCCTCTCTACTTTGTTTTTGTTTCAACCATGCACCTCCCCTCTCAATCACAGCTTTCTGACCTTTTGTTTTTTAATTTCTCTCATTCTCCCCTGTTTTCTTTCCTTCCTACCTCTAGAATGATCTGACCTCTTAGGCACAATTTGACCCTCGTTGTCGTGGTGCTGTTAAATCCTCATCAAACAAACAAACAAAGTACAGGTCACCAGTTTTATAAGAAAACCATTTGGATAAAGTCTTCTTTGGTTTCAATATCTTGTCCATTTATTTAACAAAAAAGTAACATTAATGTTTCTTTCAGGATCTTTCTATTGAAATTACGGATCGTGACCCGGCTGATCACCCTCAAGGGATCCCTTACAAGGTTCTTGCTGAGGCCTGCATCCCGAGCATCAACCTCACCGACCTCGGATCTATTTTTGAGGAGCACCGTGTGGTCAAAAACCTCAGCGTCTTTTTGAACAGTCATCAGCTGGAACTTGGCGGAGGTGGCGTGTTTGGGGAGGATGAGAATTGTTTCATCTTTGGTCACGTTTTGGTCGGAAGAAAAGCAAAAGCGAGGTTTAAGATTTCCAACAAACAAAAGGTAAGATTTCCTCTGCTAGTTTATGATAATGATTGTATGGCTGGTAAGGAAATGGATAATTAGAATAATAAATTTCTTCTTTAGGGATAAAAGTTATGCACAAGTATTTTTGCAATTTTTTGTTTCTTTCTTAAAATACCAAAATTGGGGCAAAGTGTAGTTTTATTACCTATTGTCACACACAGACACGTACATTTGAAATGCACAGCCAAGAGTTTTATGTGATTTGTTTCCATTAAATGATTGTAAATGTTAGAGAGTATATGCCTACATAGTATTAAAAATCATCAAGTAACAGATATAAGAACTTCTAGTGGAAACTTGCACACACTCAAAAATGAGAAAGCACCCTACATTCAGACAAAGGCTTCTAAGGCTGCTGTAATATGAGATACAAGCAGAATCAAATGAATGAGCTCACCATTTTCATCTCTTTTATGTCAGGTCAATTGTGATGTCATCATATCCTGTAAGTTGTCGGCATCCAAATCCTCAAAGCTCCAAGACATCTTTGAAGTAGATCCGCCAAGAGCCTCAATTGCAGCGCACGGCCACGTCTACGCAACCGTCACATTTTCACCTCCTTCAATGCAGGTAAAGTCTCTCGAAAGAATGTCCTGGACAAGCCAGGACAGTTGTTGATATCTATTGATAGATATATCTACTTCAAGTTATACCTTACATTCTATGCTATAAATGTGCAATCTGGTTGATATTAGACCTGATGCCGCTTATACAACTTATAACAACTTATAACAACTTATATACAACTAAGCTTATAAAACATGGTTAGCCCTCCCTCTATCAGCTAGCTACCTATGCCTCTGTTAGCTCCTCATTTCTTTTTGGAGCCCTGTTGAGTCAAGATTCATGCTACGACTGGTCATATTTTCTGCATAAAATTCTCCTTATTTACCTGCTGTATTACCGTATTTTACTCTCAAAGTTGTTTAAAGACTTCTACCACAAGGTTTGCCTTGCAAGAATAAGTTTCTCCTTTTCAAGAATAAGTATCCCATTTTAAAGAATAAGTATCTCTTTTTAAAGAATTAGTTTCCCTTTTCAAGAATAAGTTTTCCTTTTTCAAGAATAAGTATCCTTTTTTCAAGAATAATTTTCCCCTTTTCAAGAATAAGTTTCCCTTTTTCAAGAATAAGTTTCCCCTTTTCAAGAATAAGTATCCCTTTTTCAAGAATAAGTTTCCCTTCTTTAAGAATAAGTTCCCCTTTTCAAGAATAAGTTTCCCCTTTTCAAGAATAAGTTTCTCTTTTTTCAAGAATAAGTAACCTTTTTCAAGAATAAGTTTCCCCTTTTCAAAAATAAATTTCCTCTTTTTAAAAATAAGTTTCCCCTTTTCAAGAATAAGTTTCCCCTTTTCAAGATAAGTTTCTTTTTTTCAAGAATAAGTTTTTCTTTTTCAAGAATAAGTTTCTCCTTCTCAAGAAATAAGTTTCCCCTTTTCAAGAGTAAGTTTTCCTTTTTCAAGAGTAAGTTTTCCTTTTTAAAAGAATAAGTTTCTCTTTTCTAGAGGCCTGGATCAACAGACATAAAAGGCTTTTGCGATAGCATCAGGAACCTATGCAGTCATGATGGAGTGTGTGCATGTATGTGTGTGGGTGTGTGTGTTTGTGACGGCCAAGTGGTAAATGCGATATCCAAGAATGGTACATTGGATTAATGTCATGTGATACACAGATAATGGTTCATAAATATGCCCTGTTGTTTTTGGTGATGTCATGCATATTAATGAGAAGGCTGGGCTTAATGTAAAAATCTGGAAATGCTCATATTTGAACAATTACATGTCTGTTTTGTTTCATATTTGGTACAATTATGATGTTAGCTGGTGTGTACATGTTCATTGCATAAAAATGTTGAATTTCATTAATATGCTTAATATTATTTTGCTGAAAAGAGCTTGTAAGCACAGTATCTCCAAAACGGTATCTGGATTCATGTCATATTTGGTACACAGATAGCTCATGGTCCATAGATGTGCCCTCTTATTTTTGGTGGTGATGTCATGCATATTAATGAATAGGCGGGGCTCAATGTAAAAATTCTGAAAATGCTCATATTTTAGCAATAGCTTGTCAGTTTTGCTTCATATGTGTTATAATTATAATGTTAGCTGATGTGTACATGTTTATCGTTTTAAAAATGTTTAATTTTATTAATATGCATAGTTGGTGGGGCTTAATATGATTTTGCCGAAAAGAGCTTGTAGGCACGGTATCTCAAGAACGGGAAACTGGATTCATGTCATATTCAATACAGTTCTTACTTCTTTACTCAATCTTAAATGGGATAACCTCACATGCCACCTCCTCCTCCGGAAACTCCTTTCTCCCACCCTCTGCAGGAAAAGTGTTCTTTTCTTCTGAATACCCAACCATGTGGGCATCCCTGGCAATGACAGGGCTGATGCAGCCGCTAAGCTTGCCCTCACAATCCATCACGTTCTCCTTGCTTGCCCCTGTACAACCTTCCCAGAGCTTCCCTCGCTCCCCACAACTCAATTGCTGAGTTCTCCCAGAAAAATCCTTCAGATAGAATTATCTCCTTCCTTCATCATGCTTCCCTCCTCTACAACATATTTAATTCTCCTCTTCCACCCCCTCTCTACTTTTTTTTTCCAACCATGCACCTCCCCTCTCAATCACAGCTTTCTGACCTTTTGTTTTTGAATTTCTACCTCTAGAATGATCTGACCTTTCAGGCACAATTTGACCCTCGTTGTCGTGGTGCCGTTAAGCTTTCATCAAACAAACAAGCAAACAAATAGATAGTCCGTAGATGTGCCCTATTGTTTTTGATAGTGATGTCATGCATATGAGTAGGTAGGGCTTATTGTACAAATCTTGAAATGTTCATATTTTAACAAACGCATTTCTGTTTTGTTTCATATAATATATGAAACAAAATAGACTTGCCATTGTTAAAATATTATGGTCCAATAATGATGTTAGCTAGTGTGTACATGTTCATGGTACAAAAACATTGAATTTTATAATATGCATAGTGGGCGGGGCTTTATATGATTTTGTAAACAAAAAGCTTGTTAAACATGATATCTCAAGAACTATGAACTGGATTTACGTCATGTTCGGTATATAGATAGCCCATGGTCTATAGATGTACCCTATTGTTTTTGGTGGTGATGGCATGTATATTAATAAGTGGACGGGGCTTATAGTGAAAATGTTGAAAAAGTGATATTTGAGCTACTGTATTGCCATTTTGCATCATACTGGGCATGATAATATTGTTGGTTATTGTGTACATGCTTATGTTATCAACACTTGTCATTATTATGCATGGTAGGTGTGGCTTAAACATATATGAATGATATAAATGCCATATCTCATGAATGGTATATTGGATTTATGCCATATGTGCTACATAGATTGGTTATGGTCTGTGCATATGTTCTAATGTTGTGGTAGTGATGTCATGAATATTAATGAGTAGGTGGGGTGTACTGAATAATTCTTGAAATAGGATAAATGAGCAACCATTTTTGCATCATACTTGCTATGATAGTGTTGCTAGTTATTGTGCAAATGCTAATGTTGTCAACCTTTTTATTGATGGGTGTGGCTTATGAAAGAATATCATGGAACAAATATTTCATGATATGCAATGACATGAAAGTTAATACAAAATGTACAAATCAATCAGCATATGAAAAATGCATGGGAACCACAAAACCTTTTGGTTCTGGTTTGTGTAACTAGCTTATGAGTGTAACACTATGGGGTCTGCCTTGACTGCAGCTTCCCGCAACCATAATTCCATCATATGCATGTTTTAGTTCAGGTCTCTCCCTTAGAGTATAGCATAGCAAGGTTTAACGTCCCGAAAGCATCCAGTGCTGAACATTATATCACGACGGCCACGGCTTTTAATAACCAGTTGTAAACTCACTGGTTGCAGACCCACTGAGATTCGAACCCGGGACATGCGGGTGAGTGTACAAAGCAGTAACCACTACACCACAGAGGTGATGCCACTACACAACTAAGGGTGATGCCTTTGCGACACCTTGTGCAGGTTTACCACATGATTTTCTCGCATCACTTAAGTTTTAAAGTAGTTCGATTATGTCTTTCAACAATATTTCTAAGTTTCATATTAGATGTTATTAAAAAATTGTAATGATTCTAAATTTCCAATGAGTGGATGATGTTTTATTAATTTCTTTATGTTAGACTTACACTGGTCAGTTTGAAGTCCAGGTGGACGGACTCTCAGGACCACAGTCCAAGCAGAAGAGTCTTTCTTTTGAGGTTCAAGGGGAGGGGAACTTACCAAGGGTGACCATCAAAAAACCATCGCTGAAAAACAAAAAAGGTGTGCCAATATTGCTGTTCACAAGGATGCTGATTGGTCGGTCACAAGCTCTACCCTTGTGCTTAAAAAATGACGGTACTCTACCCAGTAAGGTACGTTCGAGGAGATTTTGTGGAAAATTAGTTAAAAGATGATGCAAAATCTTTGTTCTTTTTTTTTTGCCCAACGTGTTTTATCCTCATCATGATGCTGACAAATATCCATGCTGTGTATATTCTACTACTGCAATTTATCTCAATATCTTACAGTCATCAGATTTTTACCTCACCTCACCTAGTCTCTTCAGGCCTCCTGGCCCATAAGGCTGCAGTGCACTCTCTCCACTGGACTCTGTTATTTGCAACTTGTCTGGCTTATGTCCACGAGCTCCATCCCATCACTTTCCTCTCCTTCTCGACTGTCCTTCTCCCTGTCATTCTAGGATGACCAATTTTCCTTCTCCCCCTCTGGTTTCCACGTCATAGCTGTCACACATTGCTTAATAGTGCTCATGCGCATCACATGACCAATCCACCTCCACCTTCTTCTTTTTACTTCAGTGCTGATTTTGTCATGCTTAGTGATTCTCAGTATTTCATCGTTAGATATTACCTATGGTCATCATCAGATTTTACAACCTTTGATTTCCCAAACCATAACATTACATGTTTTATCGTGCCCTCACCAGATATCATTCAACCCCTCCAACACATCCCAATCTCTTCAACAATAACCCACCCCCAAGTGGTCTCTCCTTCCTTCATCACATCAACTACAGCAACAACATCTGACTTCCATCTTTACCCACCTGTACAGCACACCTTAAGCCTTTTTTGTGGCGTAATTCAATCTCTCTGGCACAACATGACCATTGCTGACCATCAAGCAGCCAATCATTTGGTTCAAGATAGCACAATGTTTAATTAGCTGAGCCACTCTGGACCTATAACACAATTGCTTTTTTTAATATGTGATGGCTATATGAATTGTAATGCATGGACGGGGGAGAGGAGGGGCGGGGGGTAACAAACAAAACATTTAAAAGTACTAAAATTTAGAAAATCAAGAGAATCACTTGAACATTTTATTTCAAGGTGCAATTGTCTGAAAAGAAAGTTAGAAACAGATTTAAGGAGGCAAGGGGGGAGGGGGGGGAGGGGGAGTAACAAACAAAACATTTAAAAGGACTGAAATTTAGGAAATCAAGAGAATTACTTAAACATTTTCAGCTGTCTGTGTTTTTGTACATAACAAATGTTGTATATATTAACACATCTTCAAAAAAATTTCAGTCATATAACTTTAAAACTAATTCTGTTTTGTTTTTTACTATAAAGTAACTCAGGGTATATTCTCTTGAATAGATACTTTAATAGTAAGCTTCTTACACCTGAAGAAATATGCCCATGAATTTTCATTTTTATTTATATGATAGGGTACTATTAAAGAAACAAATTGGTATAAAAACCATATTGATATCTTATTCCGTTTGGAGCTATATATTATATTTTAAAGATTTTAACAGTGTGACCTCACAGTTTAAAAAATGTGATGTCATACAGGCAGATCCAAGACAATTCTTATGTATTTCTATAAAACAAAAACAAAATGTTTTTCTTCAACTTCGAGTGTAACAGATGTTCATGAACAGATGGGCAAAGCACGTTTTTATGTTATGTTATACCCCATCTCAATAAATAGAAAAAGATATTAACATGGTAATTTCTTTAATAGTCCTTTATCGTATCAATCAATCAATCACCATAAGCCTAGCGGCTCGTTGACGCACTCCTTAGGGTAATTGAATAGGATGTGTCTGGCTGAAGTTTTAGAAGTGGAATTCGGGACCACCCTGCAGTAGCCAGATCAGATACAGACAATTCACTCCAACTTTTCAGGCCATCCATCCACCTGGCACGAGGGCGCCCAGCATATCTTTTGGTACGAGAGGGAAGGCCTGACATCATGGGGGCAAGGCCTTTACGCACACAGTGTCCATTCGTATGAAATATGAAAATTATCATTCACACGAATAATCCTTCAAGGAATAATGATCTTATTTTTCTTGATTATTGAAGATTAAAAGATAAATTTCATGCATTACTTCATTTTTTCTTCAAATTCTTCCTCAAACATCATCAACTTCCTCCACAACAACCAGCTCTTCCACCACATATAATCTCCTCCCCTCCTCCCTTTCTACACCTAACCTTACACACCCCTTTCTTCTCACCTTTCTTCTCACCTAAATTTTTCTCCCACATTCAGCCTCTCCCCTTTGTCTCCCTCACAAACCTTCCATCTCCTCACTATCCTTACTCTTACACCATTATTTATTAACACACTTTTGGCACATTTGACTCTGACTGTCACGGTGCCTTCAACAAACCAAACCATTATTTTTTCAATTTCACAAAACATTGAAGTTGACTTCTTTTTTTTTCAGGTTGATATTGACTTGACCGATGACAACAATTGTTTCAAACTTCGCAGCATGGAAGGAACCAAATTGATTTACCCTCATGTTACCATGGGAAACATTAATGGTACGTACAGTCAGTAAGAATTTCTTAGAATATATTCATTTCTCTTGAGAAGTGAGACCTGTTCCATTGTCCCTATTGTTGCAACACATTTATGGAGCTTCACAGGATATGTGATTTAGACCAAAGTTGGTATAAAATGAATTATTTTTTGTTTGCTTGTTAAGAAACTGGAAAATTCATATCTTAATTTAATAGAATGTTTTCAGCATTTTATCCACAAAGCGAGTAAAGTGGAGTTGAAATGAATTGTGAAAATTTCTAAGTGAGATTTCTTTTTAAAGATAAACAATACTGTATATTTTATTTTATTCTTGAGCCAGTTATTTCACCTGTCCAATCACATCAAGCCTTGGAAATTATATTACAAAATTTCTTGATTCAAAGCATAAAAAGCAGATGTGTTATTTAATACGTGAATCTTCTTTCTGAGATGAAAGAAAGTTTTCAATGCAATTTCTTATAATTCAGCAATTCTTCATAATTAACATTAATATAAAGAATATTCCGTCATTTTCATTATCCTCACAGCAAGGGAATCTGAAAAGCGCCCTCACACCGCCTCCCTGATCATTGGTGTCGGAGAGGAAGCCCAGTTTGAGGTACTTTTCACGCCTGCTGTCACGGAACGTTTTGAAGCTTTCATAAGAATTTCGGTCGTTGATAACCAGTACGAGGACCGTATGATCCAGCTCGTTGGCGAGGGTTATCAGGATGACATCACGCTAGATAACATCCACAATATGTATGCTGAGGATGTTGATGGTGCCACAATTGGGGAAGAGCAGGTGACAGGTGAGAAATCAGTGATCATTGAAGGTTTTGGAAAATAGGGGGAGGGGTTTTGAATATATGATTATGATACATAATTAATTTTTATCCAATTTTTTTTCTCCAATGTATGGTTAATATGTGGTAGATATGCTTGCAGAATGGTATTAGAATGTTGGAGAGAAAGGATGGGGGATGGGGAGGGGGTGGAGGGGGCACTTTCACTTGGACTGCACCTACTCTGTGATCCTTGATTGGTAGATAAAATTCCAGGATAGCCAAAGATCTGCTATGGTAACATGACTAGAGAATCTACATAATCAAGATTGCAGAGATTGCAATTAAGATTAGAAATATAAAGAACTACATATCAACTTTGAACTGCCTGGCATTACAATTGTTACGGACCAATAATAGAAAAGTAACAGAAGAATGGCAAAAGATAAAATCAAGATCAGTGGCTTTAACTTTGAACAAAGTGTTTTCAAAATTATAAAGTTTCTTTTTATAAAATGACTGGTTCTTAATCTAATGAAACCTAACTATATATCCTAACCTAATACTGTGATAGTGAAGATGATGTGCTATCTGTCTGGTCTCTCCGTGGGCAACAGTTCGCGAGTATTCCATTATATATATGATCCAGTATCCAGATGATGTGATGATTTCTCTCAAAGTTTTAAGTCTGTTTATCAGCTCATTAAAATAATTCATAGGCCTAATAGCTGTAAGATCCACTTTTTATGATTTATCGGCAAACAATTTAAGGCAAAAATTTTCTCTGATAATTTATTCGTCAAGCAGAATCAACACATTCAAGATGACTTTAAAAATATCCACACACTCAATGAATGAAGGCAGGCAATTCTTGATGTAAGACAATAAGACACAGTTAATTGTAAATTGGTGAAACCTCAAAAATATTTTTGAAAACAGCTGCTTATATAGATAATTTGCAAGTTCTATTTTTAGAAATAGGCATAGCAGGGCATAGTCCTCAATGATATCATCCATTATATTTGTAGGAGTATTGTCATTAATCTTATGTTCCAAATTGAGAAGATTGCATCAGCAGGTCAGTATGAGTCACTGTATGAGATGATTATGGAATTTTCTCAAACTGCGCCAACCAGCTATTAAATGATAGTGTTATTGCACAATTTAAGTCTCCCTATGGAATGTTGTTGACTTCTGATGGAAGTTGGCATGTAACACAATGTTTAATCAACCAGATCTTGGAATGAAATTGTTATTATGAATATCATTATTATTAGATTGTTATATCGTCTCTTTAATAAGCCTTTAAATGGAACATTTTTAGTGTCGTTTACAGATGTTTAAATCTTCTGTAGTTAAAACTCTACAAAGTTTTTCTTGTTGAAAGTGGTGTAAAAAAAAAAAAAAAAAAAACATGGATGTTAATAAGGAATTTGCCATTCTATTTATACCTCCCTCCCTCGCCCCTCCCCCTTTTACCCCCCTCCCCTTGAAAAACCCAACATTTTTTAGCTGTTATAACAAATCAATCCATCATGTCAAATTTCCTCTGAAGTCTTGGATATTCTCCATCTCAATTTCTTTCACTAGCTGCTCCATCAAATCATATCTTCTTTGGAGATTGTAACATCACAGAGGAGCGTACCACCACCTTCACTATGACCAATCACAGCACATCTGATGCCGTTCGTTTCCAATGGCCAGAAAACCACCAGCAATTGAAGTTCACCCCTACTGTTGGTCACTTGCATTCAGGATGCGCCAAAGACATTTCGGTTACCTTCAAGACTGCTGCGCCCATCTCTCTGCAAAATCATATTATCTCCTGCAAAGTGATTAAGATCTCATTCGATAAGCCAGTTGATTCAGTAAGTTATTTTGACAGTTGTTTCAGTAAGTTAATTTGCCAGTTGATTCACTAAGGTGATTTTCTAGTTGATTCAGTAAGTTAATTTTCCACTTGATTCAGTAAGTTAATTTGCCAGTTGATTCAGTAAGTTAATTTTCCAGTTGATTCAGTAAGTTAATTTTCCACTTGATTCAGTAAGTTGATTTGCCAGTAGATTCAGTAACTTAATTTTCCAGTTGATTCAGTAAGTTAATTTGCCAGTTGATTCAGTGATTTGCCAGTAGATTCAGTAAGTTAATTTGCCAGTAGATTCAGTAAGTTAATTTGCCAGTTGATTCAGTAAGTTAATTTACAGTTGCTTCAATAAGTTAATTCAGTTAGCCAATTTTCCACTTGATTCAGTAAGTTGATTTGCCAGTAGATTCAGTAACTTAATTTTCCAGTTGATTCAGTAAGTTAATTTGCCAGTTGATTCAGTGACTTAATTTGCCAATTGATTCAGTAAGTTAATTTATTTTGTTAAACTTGCTGCAGTGAAAAATATGGTTTGAAGAATTTTATCTTCAAATTTGAGATTTCTTAATGTATGCAAATTTGCAAAAAAGTTTTGATGGATGAAAAGAGAAAACTGCTCAAAATCGTGAATGCAATTCTTCAATCTTCAGTTCTAAATTTCATTCACTTTCTCCTGGTGAATTTTAATAGAGGATACCATGGATTCTAAACCTCTTGGTCAAATGTTGAGAAAAAATAGGTAAACATAAGGAAATTCATGTTTTCATTTTCTAATGTCACAAATTTGCATAAAGATTTGCACAATTTATTATAATAAGACCTTAAAATTCAAAAATATGAATTTTTGTGAACTTACAATAATGGCAAATGTGGTTTTAAGAATGTTATGATAAAATTTGAGATTTCATTCACTGTCCTTGAAAATTTTCATTGTTTTTTTGCTGCTAAATTTTGATTAAGGGTGTCATGGATTCTAACCTCTTTGTCATATTCAACTGTTCCCATTCCAAGAACAATGGTGATGGATTGAGAAATTAGGATGATATCAGGAAATTCATAGGTTTTTTCTTTCTGATGTTACAAATTTACATAAAGATTTGCATAATTTAATATAAGGCCTTTAATTCAGAATGCTATAAAATGGTTCAATTTGAACCTCTTTTGATGATAGGACTTCATGAAAGAAAATTATAGCAATCTTCTTCCAAGCCCAAGTTGTAGCTACATATTCATAGATCTTTAAGATATAGTAAGACAGCGCTGTCCCTGTTCACATGCACCACCCTCCCCCTCATACCCCCCTAATACCCCCCTCCCCTCATACCCCCCTCATACCCCCCTCATACCCCCTCATACCCCCCTCCCCTCATACCCCCCTCCCCCTGTATCATTGACCTCCTCACATATTTTTAAAGCCAGACCCAAGAAAATTCCATCCTAGCCACATCATACACCCTGTGTCTTTATGGGAGTCTATCAGGGATGTAATTTCGATTGGGAAAGCCTTTCTCAATATTACATTTAAGAAAATTGTATCTGTAAATCTTTTTATGCTAAGCATTATATATTTTTTTCATTGTCTGATTTCATTCAAGGTTGCCGACTGGGATGATCGTTTGCGGACAGTCAAGTGGGTTGACATCCCTCTGACCATCAATCGACCTCAAACTTCGGATCCAACTGGACGTCCAAAATCCAAAGAAGAAAGCAAGAAAGAGGAGAAGGAACGAGAACGAGAAGCCAAGCGGGACAGGGATCACAAGAAGGGGGGGACGTCAACAGGGCAGGCGGCGGCTGCTGCTGCCGCCGCTGAGGCCCTGGAGAAAGAGAAGATGGAGGAAGGGTTGAAGAAGAAGGAGGTTACCGTGGAAACACCAAGACCAGCCAAGAAAAAGGTTTGTCTCGAAGTTATAGGCTCCAAGGAGTAGTTCAGTGGTTAGACATGGCTGTCTTCTATGATAGAGGGCTAAAAGACAAGTTTGATTGTGAAGAAATTATTTAACATCTTGTTCCTTTTAGGAAATTATGAGAGTGACTGGTTTATAAAGTCTACTGCAGCAGAGTGAGGTCACACCCTCACTTTCTTAACACTGTTAATGTTTAATATCTTTGTATTGAATATTGATTTATTATAATAATAATAATAATAATAATAGTAATAATGTTTATTTTTTACTAATTGAAAGTATTCTTCAATTCTTGTACTTATAAGGTGTATAGACAGGTAGCAACAACACAAGCTTAAATGGTTTAAAATATACTAAAAACCATGCAAAAATTCTCATCAAAATCAGTTAAAATTTGACCATTTGACAGCAGTTTAAAAGTTAGTTATCTAATTAGCATAAATTGTGCAATACTTTGTGATGTCACAGTGGGACAACTAGAAAAATTGCTCATGTTAACTTATTGTTTTGAATGGGAGAATTTAGCTACTGTGAATAGAAAATTGTATATTATTATAACCTTGGCCCAGATATTAAACAGTAGAATGCAACTTGAGAACCTTTGATCAATTGAAATTTTGAAAAGAAATATAAAGAATAACATTAAAGAATTCAATTTTAATTTTATTTGTATTTCTGTTCATATATCACCACTTTTGCACATGCTGAATTTTGCACATTTTAAGAGCTTTGATTTGTCATAACTTAAAAACTATCAGTGTTATTGCAACTGCTTCAGGACTGTTCTGCTCAGAATGTACTGCTCTTTCGTCTGGGTACAAAATCCCTATCTGTCCATATACCTTTAAATAAGTAAGAATATGGATTCAATTTTAGCTCGACTATTCGAAGAATAGTAGATCTATTCTACTACCCCGGCATCGGCGTCCGGTTAGAGTTTTGGTTAAAGTTTTTATAACTTAGGTTATGAATGGTGCACATTCATGTAACTTGGCATATGGGTAGAGGACATGGGTACTGTTCAAATGAGCATGATTGGGGGATTGTGTGTGCATACTAATCAACTTATTTGCATAACAATAGAAATATTTTTTAAGTTAAAGTTTTTGCCTGCCTAAAGTTTCCATAACTTAAGTTATGAATGGTATACATTCATGTAACTTGTCGTAGGGGTACTGTTTAAGTGAGCATGATTAGGGGTTGTGTGTGCATACTAATTAGCTTATTTGCAAAACAATGAAAATCTATCTATCTATGATATCTCTTAGATTAAAGTGGATGTGGGATTTTGTTTGGACAAATGATCATACATGTGAAGACCATTGTGTACACCTAATAGTGAGGTGAAGTGGGCATATTAATTAGGTTATTTGCATAACATAGACTTTCGTATAAAATGTTTAACATTAGCAGAGAACTTAAGTTATGAATGGTGTACAGTCATGTAACTTCGCACAGGGGTAGAAGACATGGGTACTGTTCAAATAGGCATGATTAGGGTAACGTCAGGGCATACTAATTAGCTTATTTGCATAACAATAAAAAGTATTTGTATCTATGATATGTCTTAGAATAAAGCGGGAGTGGGATTTGTTTTACATAAATGATTATATATGTGAAGAGCATTGTCTATGGTGAGGTGTAATGTGCATATTAATTAGGTTATTTGCATAACAGACTTTCGTACAAAATAATTAAGCTGAGGTAATAACTTGGTACAGTGGTAGAGGGCATTGGTACAGTTTAGTTGAGCATGAATGGTGGGGTTATGTTTGCATACTATTTAGCTTATTTGCATAGCAATGAAAATAATTGTAGCTGTGGTATCTCTTGAATTTAAAGTGATTTTGCTGAAAGAAATGATCATACAGTATATATGTGGAGAGAATTGTTTATACTTACTGGTGAGGTATAGTGTGCTTATTAATTAGGCTACTTGCATACAAATATATTTTCTGCAAAATGTTTGACCTGAGATCAAAAATATTGATCCAAAAATATTTGACTTGAAATCAAAAAGACTTACTAACTTAACATTTCTAGTTTTGTTATGATATTGACATGATATGAATAGGAATTTTTGTCTTGCCATGAATATAGAAGCAAATAAAAGTTTCCTCCCTTCTAAAGAATTTTAAAGTAGGGGTTTTAGATATATAAACAATAAGTGGAATATAGGGTAGATGATAAGATGATGATAAAGTAGCTGAAGGAATTAGGATGAGGGTGGGATTTCATGTGGGACAGGGTGGAATTGTATGTAGGGCAGGGTGGGGTGGGATGTGGGTCAGAATACATTGGCATGTTGGACAGGAGGGTGGGTTGGCATGTGGAACAGGGTGGGTTGGTTTGTAGAACAGGGTGGCTCGATGTGTGGAACAGGGTGGAATGGCATGTGGTGGAGTGTCATCTGGATTTTAGTTGTGATGGCATGTGGGTAATGCAAGTGGTAAAATGACATACAGTATATATATGGTTTTTTGGTGTGATTGCATGGAGTATAAGCATGGGTTGACATTTGGGACAGGTTGGGATGGAATGTGGGACAGTCTGGAATATGCATTATTAGCGGGAGGGGATTTGTATTGTTTCCAATGTCTAGTTTGTCATACATCAAGCAATATTGTCTCGCATAATTTTGCTTTAATGTTATTGTACATTTTTCACTTTGCTTGATACACATATTTTCTTAAATTGGAAGCTGTATTACAATCCAAGATGTACTTCTGGGAATGTGTAGGGGTTGGGGGAGGGTACAGGTTGGAAAGGCTTAATGACATTCTTTCATTGATATTGGCAAGTTAGGGCCTCTCCTTTCTATGTTCACTTGATAGAACTTAAAGAGGTGTTATAGTTATTAAGACTGCTAGCTTTTACATGTTTTCTGAGTTACTGCATGGGTGATGTAACCTTGAGCTTTTTTTTTGTCTTCAAATATCTGGAAAAACTTAAAGCTATTTTGGAGCTTGTAGTAAAATGTTGTGAAAATTAACAAAGCAAATGAAAATGTAAGTGCATCGTTCAAAGCTCAAGTAGTTTAAAATCATCTGCCCCTGCTACCCTATTTCTGTATATACTTCCCTCAATAAGCCCATTCTCTATACTGGCTTTGAATAGCCGAGCATACTGTCCTTCTGACTGTTCTTGTTTGATTAGTTTTCACCCTCTGCCCCCACTCTCACTCTTGTTGTTTGTAGGTTCCTTCTGACAGTTCTTGTTTGATTAGTTTTCACCCTCTGCCCCCACTCTCACTCTTGTTGTTTGTAGGTTCCTTCTGACAGTTCTTGTTTGATTAGTTTTCACCCGCCCCTACTCTTACTCTTGTTGTTTGTAGGTTCCTTCTGACAGTTCTTGTTTAATTAGTTTTCACTCGCCCCCACTCTCACTCTTGTTGTTTGTAGGTTCCTTCTGACAGTTCTTGTTTGATTAGTTTTTACCCCCTTTTTCTATTACTTGTAGGTAATTGAGACGGAACCTGAGCCTGAACACACAGCACTAGAGGAGTCAGGGAGAATGTTGGAGCTGAAAGTCAGCGTTAATGCAGACTTCTGCAAGTTCAAGTGCAAAACAGATTCCATACACTTTAAGGATACTCTCATGTTTCAAACAAGGATGTTTGTGTAAGTGAACATTATAAATTACTCCCAGGGTATACCTTTTCTTCAATGCTATGGATATGCAATCTGGTCACTGCTTAATTACAAAAGTAAAAGAAACAAAAGCTACCACTGCAGCCCTCCCTTTAGGCCCACACTCAGTCATCACATCGTTTTAGGTGGAAGTAACAACTAGGTGTTCCGTGATATGCAAAGTAGTTTTATTCTTAAGTTTTTGCCTATTGCAGGATTATCTGTATGAGAAATATCAGTTAACAACATCTTTTCTAGTTTGTAAAAATCCTATTATAAGGATGTAATACAGTACATTGTTTGAGGGAAAAAACTGATAATATTTTGCTCTGTTTTGCAAATCCCATAATTTTGTTATAAAATGCAAATCAGTAATATAATTGAACTTATTTACTAATTGAAAATATCTATCTAAGGGATAAAAACCTAATAAACTCATAATTACTACTGAAAAAATTAGACTTTATATATGGTGATTTACAGCTGATGTAGGAGTTTACCTATTGTGCTTAACCCTTACTCTCCTTTAACCCTGACTTCCTATTCATATTCTTTTATTACAAGTTTGGTTTGAATGGAAGCTAAGATATTGATCTTTTGATTCTTTTTAAAAATTTCTTTCCACTGATGCTAATCTACGATTTTTAGCAAGAAGGAAAAGATGAAAAAACACTAAAAATGTTTGGAGTCAAATGACCCCTGGAAACCGCAGAAGAAAAATTACAGTGCAGTAGTCACGTCATGGTGAGACTCAAACCTGGTGCGGTGGAGTTCTAGTCATTTTCACATCCACTACACTACGTAATCATCAAAAATGCTGTGGTGAAATTAAATTATCATAGCAGGGGATCCAAATAGAGGGGGTATGCCTTTATTTATAGATCATATGAAAGGTAATTGCAAGCAGTTTCGAACAGCATTTCAACGAAACATATGCGATGTACGGTTTTGGTACACGATTTTTTTTAAATAGGGTCAAAAATGGCAGAAATTTATGAAATATTAAAGAAATTTTTTTAGAACAAAAGATTGCAGGTAGAGATTATAAAAATCAGATCAGAATTCAATACTTGCGTGTTTGATTTTGAAGCAAAAATGTGATCTTGAGATTATTGTAGAAAAGAAAACACATTTTTTGTAAATTTTTGAGTTTTACCCATTTTCAAGCTACTTTTTCTCAAAAATCTGTAATATCTCCTATACAAAAAGTTACAGTTTGTGAAAGAAATATTTGAGTACTTTGAAAGGATACTAAGATTAGTCCTATAGGACTTTGGTAAGGTTCCGATTTTAATCTTAGAAAAAGGTAATATGAAAACGGCGATATTATAGCCACATTGTAGAGTAATCGTTAAATATTTCAAAAGTGAAAAATGTATGCATAAACAACAGTTGCCTTTGCAGATGATTTTTTTTTCTCTGCAATATAATAGATTTGTATGAGTCTGTTTGAAAAATGTGTTGCCTACAGATTTGCTTCTCTGTTAAAATAAGTATTAGGAAAGTTGTAAGAAGGCATGGACAACCTGCCATATAGGCAACGGGGTGCATTTACCCACAAAGCCCCCCATAGATTTTCTAATCTTTGTTCCCTTACAGCCTTTTATGTAAGAGGGTGATGGGAAAGCTTGTATTTGCTTTGAAATATTAGAGGGTATAAAAGTAGTAAATGGGAAGAAATAATGGTTCACAATAATATTGAACCCAGAAAACCTGATTAGAAAGTAAGATTAAACTAAAGAAACCCTGGAGAAGGAATGCTTGAAGTAGATCCAGAAGATTTTATTGTGTGACCCTGTAAGGTATGAGAATTATACTTCACCCCAACAGCTGCAAGAGATGTTTATTCTCAGAGATACGTTCAGCTCTCCCGTGAGCTGCAATGTACAATTTACGATCAGGTCCCAGTGTCCAGCAGATACGTTCAGTAATAATAGTTCACTTAATAATCGTTATACAAGATATATTTACAAGATTGGTGTTAAGAGAAATCCATGCGGAGAAACTAGAAGTAATTGATAACCTACTGTTATATGTTCTGTGCACATTCAAACCATCCAACAAGAAAAGATTTACATGGTGAGTTCACAACTTCAAACAAAACAAGGGTTCATCCACTTTAAGACGGGTGGAATGTTTATACCGCTACAGCTCTTTATATTATACTCAACTCATGTAATGCAAACTGACAGTAGTAGTTGAGTGGTCAAGAGGTTTGAAAGAGACAATACTCATGTAATGCAAACTGACAGTAGTAGTTGAGTGGTCAGGAGGTTTGAAAGAGGCAATACTCATGTAATGCAAACTGACAGTAGTAGTTGAGTGGTCAAGAGGTTTGAAAGAGACAATACTCATGTAATGCAAACTGACAGTAGTAGTTGAGTGGTCAGGAGGTTTGAAAGAGACAATACTCATGTAATGCAAACTGACAGTAGTAGTTGAGTGGTCAAGAGGTTTGAAAGAGACAATACTCATGTAATGCAAACTAACAGTAGTATTTGAGTGGTCAAGAGGTTTGAAAGAGACAATAATCATGTAATGCAAACTAACAGTAGTAGTTGAGTGGTCAAGGGATTTGAAAGAGACAATACTCATGTAATGCAAACTGACAGTAGTAGTTGAGTGGTCAAGAGGTTTGAAAGAGACAATACTCATGTAATGCAAACTGACAGTAGTAGTTGAGTGGTCAAGAGGTTTGAAAGAGCCAATACTCATGTAATGCAAACTGACAGTAGTATTTGAGTGGTCAAGAGGTTTGAAAGAGACAATACTCATGTAATGCAAACTAACAGTAGTAGTTGAGTGGTCAAGAGGTTTGAAAGAGACAATACTCATGTAATGCAAACTGACAGTAGTAGTTGAGTGGTCAAGAGGTTTGAAAGAGACAATACTCATGTAATGCAAACTGACAGTAGTAGTTGAGTGGTCAAGAGGTTTGAAAGAGACAATACTCATGTAATGCAAACTGACAGTAGTAGTTGAGTGGTCAAGAGGTTTGAAAGAGACAATACTCATGTAATGCAAACTGACAGTAGTATTTGAGTGGTCAAGAGGTTTGAAAGAGACAATACTCATGTAATGCAAACTGACAGTAGTAGTTGAGTGGTCAAGAGGTTTGAAAGAGACAATACTCATGTAATGCAAACTGACAGTAGTAGTTGAGTGGTCAAGAGGTTTGAAAGAGACAATACTCATGTAATGCAAACTAACAGTAGTAGTTGAGTGGTCAAGAGGTTTGAAAGAGACAATAATCATGTAATGCAAACTAACAGTAGTAGTTGAGTGGTCAAGGGATTTGAAAGAGACAATACTCATGTAATGCAAACTGACAGTAGTAGTTGAGTGGTCAAGAGGTTTGAAAGAGACAATACTCATGTAATGCAAACTGACAGTAGTAGTTGAGTGGTCAAGAGGTTTGAAAGAGACAATACTCATGTAATGCAAACTAACAGTAGTAGTTGAGTGGTCAAGAGGTTTGAAAGAGACAATACTCATGTAATGCAAACTGACAGTAGTAGTTGAGTGGTCAAGGGATTTGAAAGAGACAATACTCATGTAATGCAAACTGACAGTAGTAGTTGAGTGGTCAAGAGGTTTGAAAGAGACAATACTCATGTAATGCAAACTGACAGTAGTAGTTGAGTGGTCAAGAGGTTTGAAAGAGACAATACTCATGTAATGCAAACTCACAGTAGTAGTTGAGTGGTCAAGAGGTTTGAAAGAGACAATACTCATGTAATGCAAACTGACAGTAGTAGTTGAGTGGTCAAGAGGTTTGAAAGAGACAATACTCATGTAATGCAAACTGACAGTAGTAGTTGAGTGGTCAAGAGGTTTGAAAGAGACAATACTCATGTAATGCAAACTGACTGTAGTAGTTGAGTGGTCAAGAGGTTTGAAAGAGACAATACTCATGTAATGCAAACTGACAGTAGTATTTGAGTGGTCAAGAGGTTTGAAAGAGACAATACTCATGTAATGCAAACTGACAGTAGTAGTTGAGTGGTCAAGAGGTTTGAAAGAGACAATACTCATGTAATGCAAACTGACAGTAGTAGTTGAGTGGTCAAGAGGTTTGAAAGAGACAATACTCATGTAATGCAAACTAACAGTAGTATTTGAGTGGTCAAGAGGTTTGAAAGAGACAATACTCATGTAATGCAAACTGACAGTAGTAGTTGAGTGGTCAAGAGGTTTGAACGAGACAATACTCATGTAATGCAAACTGACAGTAGTATTTGAGTGGTCAAGAGGTTTGAAAGAGACAATACTCATGTAATGCAAACTGACAGTAGTATTTGAGTGGTCAAGAGGTTTGAAAGAGACAATACTCATGTAATGCAAACTAACAGTAGTAGTTGAGTGGTCAAGAGGTTTGAAAGAGACAATACTCATGTAATGCAAACTGACAGTAGTAGTTGAGTGGTCAAGAGGTTTGAAAGAGACAATACTCATGTAATGCAAACTGACTGTAGTAGTTAAGTGGTCAAGAGGTTTGAAAGAGACAATACTCATGTAATGCAAACTGACAGTAGTAGTTGAGTGGTCAAGAGGTTTGAAAGAGACAATACTCATGTAATGCAAACTGACAGTAGTAGTTGAGTGGTCAAGAGGTTTGAAAGAGACAATACTCATGTAATGCAAACTAACAGTAGTAGTTGAGTGGTCAAGAGGTTTGAAAGAGACAATACTCATGTAATGCAAACTGACAGTAGTAGTTGAGTGGTCAAGAGGTTTGAAAGAGACAATACTCATGTAATGCAAACTGACAGTAGTAGTTGAGTGGTCAAGAGGTTTGAAAGAGACAATACTCATGTAATGCAAACTGACAGTAGTAGTTGAGTGGTCAAGAGGTTTGAAAGAGACAATACTCATGTAATGCAAACTAACAGTAGTAGTTGAGTGGTCAAGAGGTTTGAAAGAGACAATACTCATGTAATGCAAACTGACAGTAGTATTTGAGTGGTCAAGAGGTTTGAAAGAGACAATACTCATGTAATGCAAACTGACAGTAGTAGTTGAGTGGTCAAGAGGTTTGAAAGAGACAATACTCATGTAATGCAAACTGACAGTAGTAGTTGAGTGGTCAAGAGGTTTGAAAGAGACAATACTCATGTAATGCAAACTGACAGTAGTATTTGAGTGGTCAAGAGGTTTGAAAGAGACAATACTCATGTAATGCAAACTGACAGTAGTAGTTGAGTGGTCAAGAGGTTTGAAAGAGACAATACTCATGTAATGCAAACTGACAGTAGTAGTTGAGTGGTCAAGAGGTTTGAAAGAGACAATACTCATGTAATGCAAACTGACAGTAGTAGTTGAGTGGTCAAGAGGTTTGAAAGAGACAATACTCATGTAATGCAAACTGACAGTAGTAGTTGAGTGGTCAAGAGGTTTGAAAGAGACAATACTCATGTAATGCAAACTGACAGTAGTATTTGAGTGGTCAAGAGGTTTGAAAGAGACAATACTCATGTAATGCAAACTGACAGTAGTATTTGAGTGGTCAAGAGGTTTGAAAGAGACAATACTCATGTAATGCAAACTGACAGTAGTAGTTGAGTGGTCAAGAGGTTTGAAAGAGACAATACTCATGTAATGCAAACTGACAGTAGTAGTTGAGTGGTCAAGAGGTTTGAAAGAGACAATACTCATGTAATGCAAACTAACAGTAGTATTTGAGTGGTCAAGAGGTTTGAAAGAGACAATACTCATGTAATGCAAACTGACTGTAGTAGTTGAGTGGTCAAGAGGTTTGAAAGAGACAATACTCATGTAATGCAAACTGACAGTAGTATTTGAGTGGTCAAGAGGTTTGAAAGAGACAATACTCATGTAATGCAAACTAACAGTAGTAGTTGAGTGGTCAAGAGGTTTGAAAGAGACAATACTCATGTAATGCAAACTGACTGTAGTAGTTGAGTGGTCAAGAGGTTTGAAAGAGACAATACTCATGTAATGCAAACTGACTGTAGTAGTTGAGTGGTCAAGAGGTTTGAAAGAGACAATACTCATGTAATGCAAACTGACAGTAGTAGTTGAGTGGTCAAGAGGTTTGGAGGAGACAATACTCATGTAATGCAAACTGACAGTAGTAGTTGAGTGGTCAAGAGGTTTGAAAGAGACAATACTCATGTAATGCAAACTGACAGTAGTAGTTGAGTGGTCAAGAGCTTTGAAAGAGACAATACTCATGTAATGCAAACTAACAGTAGTAGTTGAGTGGTCAAGAGGTTTGAAAGAGACAATACTCATGTAATGCAAACTGACTGTAGTAGTTGAGTGGTCAAGAGGTTTGAAAGAGGCAATACTCATGTAATGCAAACTGACAGTAGTAGTTGAGTGGTCAAGAGGTTTGAAAGAGACAATACTCATGTAATGCAAACTGACTGTAGTAGTTGAGTGGTCAAGAGGTTTGAAAGAGACAATACTCATGTAATGCAAACTGACAGTAGTAGTTGAGTGGTCAAGAGGTTTGAAAGAGACAATACTCATGTAATGCAAACTGACAGTAGTATTTGAGTGGTCAAGAGGTTTGAAAGAGACAATACTCATGTAATGCAAACTGACAGTAGTAGTTGAGTGGTCAAGAGGTTTGAAAGAGACAATACTCATGTAATGCAAACTAACAGTAGTAGTTGAGTGGTCAAGAGGTTTGAAAGAGACAATACTCATGTAATGCAAACTGACAGTAGTATTTGAGTGGTCAAGAGGTTTGAAAGAGACAATACTCATGTAATGCAAACTAACAGTAGTAGTTGAGTGGTCAAGAGGTTTGAAAGAGACAATACTCATGTAATGCAAACTAACAGTAGTAGTTGAGTGGTCAAGAGGTTTGAAAGAGACAATACTCATGTAATGCAAACTGACAGTAGTAGTTGAGTGGTCAAGAGGTTTGAAAGAGACAATACTCATGTAATGCAAACTGACAGTAGTATTTGAGTGGTCAAGAGCTTTGAAAGAGACAATACTCATGTAATGCAAACTGACAGTAGTAGTTAAGTGGTCAAGAGGTTTGAAAGAGACAATACTCATGTAATGCAAACTGACAGTAGTATTTGAGTGGTCAAGAGGTTTGAAAGAGACAATACTCATGTAATGCAAACTAACAGTAGTAGTTAAGTGGTCAAGAGGTTTGAAAGAGACAATACTCATGTAATGCAAACTGACAGTAGTATTTGAGTGGTCAAGAGGTTTGAAAGAGACAATACTCATGTAATGCAAACTAACAGTAGTAGTTAAGTGGTCAAGAGGTTTGAAAGAGACAATACTCATGTAATGCAAACTGACAGTAGTAGTTGAGTGGTCAAGAGGTTTGAAAGAGACAATACTCATGTAATGCAAACTAACAGTAGTAGTTGAGTGGTCAAGAGGTTTGAAAGAGACAATACTCATGTAATGCAAACTGACAGTAGTAGTTGAGTGGTCAAGAGGTTTGAAAGAGACAATACTCATGTAATGCAAACTGACAGTAGTAGTTGAGTGGTCAAGAGGTTTGAAAGAGACAATACTCATGTAATGCAAACTGACAGTAGTAGTTGAGTGGTCAAGAGGTTTGAAAGAGACAATACTCATGTAATGCAAACTGACAGTAGTAGTTGAGTGGTCAAGAGGTTTGAACGAGACAATACTCATGTAATGCAAACTGACAGTAGTATTTGAGTGGTCAAGAGGTTTGAAAGAGACAATACTCATGTAATGCAAACTGACTGTAGTAGTTGAGTGGTCAAGAGGTTTGAAAGAGACAATACTCATGTAATGCAAACTGACAGTAGTAGTTGAGTGGTCAAGAGGTTTGAAAGAGACAATACTCATGTAATGCAAACTGACAGTAGTAGTTGAGTGGTCAAGAGGTTTGAAAGAGACAATACTCATGTAATGCAAACTGACAGTAGTAGTTGAGTGGTCAAGAGAGTTTGAAAGAGACAATACTCATGTAATGCAAACTGACAGTAGTATTTGAGTGGTCAAGAGGTTTGAAAGAGACAATACTCATGTAATGCAAACTGACAGTAGTAGTTGAGTGGTCAAGAGGTTTGAAAGAGACAATACTCATGTAATGCAAACTAACAGTAGTATTTGAGTGGTCAAGAGGTTTGAAAGAGACAATACTCATGTAATGCAAACTAACAGTAGTAGTTGAGTGGTCAAGAGGTTTGAACGAGACAATACTCATGTAATGCAAACTGACAGTAGTAGTTGAGTGGTCAAGAGGTTTGAAAGAGACAATACTCATGTAATGCAAACTGACAGTAGTAGTTGAGTGGTCAAGAGGTTTGAAAGAGACAATACTCATGTAATGCAAACTGACAGTAGTAGTTGAGTGGTCAAGAGGTTTGAAAGAGACAATACTCATGTAATGCAAACTGACAGTAGTAGTTGAGTGGTCAAGAGGTTTGAAAGAGACAATACTCATGTAATGCAAACTGACAGTAGTAGTTGAGTGGTCAGGAGGTTTGAAAGAGACAATACTCATGTAATGCAAACTGACAGTAGTAGTTGAGTGGTCAAGAGGTTTGAAAGAGACAATACTCATGTAATGCAAACTGACAGTAGTAGTTGAGTGGTCAAGAGGTTTGAAAGAGACAATACTCATGTAATGCAAACTAACAGTAGTAGTTGAGTGGTCAAGAGGTTTGAAAGAGACAATACTCATGTAATGCAAACTGACAGTAGTAGTTGAGTGGTCAGGAGGTTTGAAAGAGACAATACTCATGTAATGCAAACTGACAGTAGTAGTTGAGTGGTCAAGAGGTTTGAAAGAGACAATACTCATGTAATGCAAACTGACAGTAGTAGTTGAGTGGTCAAGAGGTTTGAAAGAGACAATACTCATGTAATGCAAACTGACAGTAGTAGTTGAGTGGTCAAGAGGTTTGAAAGAGACAATACTCATGTAATGCAAACTGACAGTAGTAGTTGAGTGGTCAAGAGGTTTGAAAGAGACAATACTCATGTAATGCAAACTGACAGTAGTAGTTGAGTGGTCAAGAGGTTTGAAAGAGACAATACTCATGTAATGCAAACTGACAGTAGTAGTTGAGTGGTCAAGAGGTTTGAAAGAGACAATACTCATGTAATGCAAACTGACAGTAGTAGTTGAGTGGTCAAGAGGTTTGAAAGAGACAATACTCATGTAATGCAAACTGACAGTAGTAGTTGAGTGGTCAGGAGGTTTGAAAGAGACAATACTCATGTAATGCAAACTGACAGTAGTAGTTGAGTGGTCAAGAGGTTTGAAAGAGACAATACTCATGTAATGCAAACTGACAGTAGTAGTTGAGTGGTCAAGAGGTTTGAAAGAGACAATACTCATGTAATGCAAACTGACAGTAGTAGTTGAGTGGTCAAGAGGTTTGAACGAGACAATACTCATGTAATGCAAACTGACAGTAGTAGTTGAGTGGTCAAGAGGTTTGAAAGAGACAATACTCATGTAATGCAAACTGACAGTAGTAGTTGAGTGGTCAAGAGGTTTGAAAGAGACAATACTCATGTAATGCAAACTGACAGTAGTAGTTGAGTGGTCAAGAGGTTTGAAAGAGACAATACTCATGTAATGCAAACTGACAGTAGTAGTTGAGTGGTCAAGAGGTTTGAAAGAGACAATACTCATGTAATGCAAACTGACAGTAGTAGTTGAGTGGTCAGGAGGTTTGAAAGAGACAATACTCATGTAATGCAAACTGACAGTAGTAGTTGAGTGGTCAAGAGGTTTGAAAGAGACAATACTCATGTAATGCAAACTGACAGTAGTAGTTGAGTGGTCAAGAGGTTTGAAAGAGACAATACTCATGTAATGCAAACTGACAGTAGTAGTTGAGTGGTCAAGAGGTTTGAAAGAGACAATACTCATGTAATGCAAACTGACAGTAGTAGTTGAGTGGTCAAGAGGTTTGAAAGAGACAATACTCATGTAATGCAAACTGACAGTAGTAGTTGAGTGGTCAAGAGGTTTGAAAGAGACAATACTCATGTAATGCAAACTGACAGTAGTAGTTGAGTGGTCAAGAGGTTTGAAAGAGACAATACTCATGTAATGCAAACTGACAGTAGTAGTTGAGTGGTCAAGAGGTTTGAAAGAGACAATACTCATGTAATGCAAACTGACAGTAGTAGTTGAGTGGTCAAGAGGTTTGAAAGAGACAATACTCATGTAATGCAAACTGACAGTAGTATTTGAGTGGTCAAGAGGTTTGAAAGAGACAATACTCATGTAATGCAAACTGACAGTAGTAGTTGAGTGGTCAAGAGGTTTGAAAGAGACAATACTCATGTAATGCAAACTAACAGTAGTAGTTGAGTGGTCAAGAGGTTTGAAAGAGACAATACTCATGTAATGCAAACTAACAGTAGTAGTTGAGTGGTCAAGAGGTTTGAAAGAGACAATACTCATGTAATGCAAACTGACAGTAGTAGTTGAGTGGTCAAGAGGTTTGAAAGAGACAATACTCATGTAATGCAAACTGACAGTAGTAGTTGAGTGGTCAAGAGGTTTGAAAGAGACAATACTCATGTAATGCAAACTGACAGTAGTAGTTGAGTGGTCAAGAGGTTTGAAAGAGACAATACTCATGTAATGCAAACTGACAGTAGTAGTTGAGTGGTCAAGAGGTTTGAAAGAGACAATACTCATGTAATGCAAACTGACAGTAGTAGTTGAGTGGTCAAGAGGTTTGAAAGAGACAATACTCATGTAATGCAAACTGACAGTAGTAGTTGAGTGGTCAAGAGGTTTGAAAGAGACAATACTCATGTAATGCAAACTGACAGTAGTAGTTGAGTGGTCAAGAGGTTTAAAAGAGACAATACTCATGTAATGCAAACTAACAGTAGTAGTTGAGTGGTCAAGAGGTTTGAAAGAGACAATACTCATGTAATGCAAACTGACAGTAGTATTTGAGTGGTCAAGAGGTTTGAAAGAGACAATACTCATGTAATGCAAACTGACAGTAGTAGTTGAGTGGTCAAGAGGTTTGAAAGAGACAATACTCATGTAATGCAAACTGACTGTAGTAGTTAAGTGGTCAAGAGGTTTGAAGGAGACAATACTCATGTAATGCAAACTGACAGTAGTATTTGAGTGGTCAAGAGGTTTGAACGAGATAATGATGAAGAAACAACTTCATTACTTATTCCGTTAAGGAGAAACGACTGATGTGGAAAGTATACTGCAGAAGGTTGCCATGCTATCCTCACTTTCTCAACAAATGAAATTGTATTTTAAAGAAAATGAATTATTTTCTTCAGAATTACTTCAGGTGGTACACTACAGTTACCTTAGTAGATATTTAATGTTTTACTTTTTCCTGACTCATATCCCATGATTTTTAAGTCACAAAATCCCAAGAAAAAATGCAATAAAATTAGAGAAATGTGAGGATGTAATGTCAAAGTTAGTCTCATTTCAGTCATTTCTACTTAAATGACACAGAACTCTAAAATTGAATATCTCTCCTTAACAGAACAAAATATATATTTTGAAATATTTTCTTTGCTATACTATTTCTCTTTCTATCTAAGATGAACTTTATTGACCACTGAACAATCCTTTGATTAGATTAGCACTAGACCAAAAGGTGAGGGCGCTCGTTTTTGCAAATTTTACAGATATATTATCCACAACAGATCGATAAACTTCATGTGTTCATAGCCCACAAGCAACGTGAGGGCTAAGGTCACTTGAATATTCATATCAACCAGAAAATTGCTATACCCTTGCATGCTTAATAAGCATTCAATTTTTTTACTAAAAATACGTCCCCACTTTTTGGTCTAGTGCTCCGTTAAGATTATTGAATGCTCTTCTCCTTCACAATTGATCTCTTCTTGTACTTCTACACCTCTGATTATTTGCCATGATTAAATTTCCCTGGCCTTTTTTGACCTTACTTGAGCTCGACAAGTTCTCATCAAGTCAATCATGTGATCCATCCTTCTTCTCATCAAGTCAATCATGTGATCCATCCTTCAACAGGTTCCAATTTAACAACAAAGGCACTATCAAGCTTCCGTTCAGCTGGCAGGTGGTCATGGAAGAAGACATCAGCCAGCGCAAATCTGTGAGCTTTGCCGATGCAGAGCAACTGCGTCTGCCCTCTCGCGCAAGCTCTACAATCCCTGGTGAAAACCTGGATGTGTGTCCATTCACCATAGAACCCGAGACAGGCACGCTGGGGGTTGGCAAGAAGCAGAATTTCACGGTCAAGTTTGCTCCGCTCGATATTAACGATTATGAAGGCAGGCTTATTTGCAGGTATGTCAAAAGATGTTCGTACTTTGATTTTTATGCGGGACATGAGTTGCATATCCGAGTTACAGACTTTTGTAGATTTTAAATCTCTGTTGATTATTTGTCCTAATTTTATTAAACTCTCAGCATTGGCAACAATCCCATGAACAAGGACAGAGCATAAATTAATCGTGATTGCAGAAACTACACTTTTTGATCAGTCATAACATTAGAGGTATATGGACGTGCAGAGACAACATTAGTTAAAGTAATTAGAAAAATTCATCAAAGTTGGTTTAAACTTGGCCATTTTACAAACATTCTGAAATATTTGGCATCGGTATGCAAATTATTTTGTAAATCTGTGATGTACTGCAGGGCAACCTTGCTATTTCCTTGAGTAAATCATTTACTTTTTAATGTCATAAATTCTAGAAGGAATAATTTTTCCCACCATTTTAAGTGACTGAGATTTAGGAAAAAAATTGCAAGAATTCTATTAAGATGTTGAGCTGTCTGCCCTCATACATCACAAATTTAGCATTGGAGTCGATTGAATTATCAGAAGACTTTAATAATCATTGTGAAAGTGCATTGTAAGTCTGTAACTGAGATTGCCTCTGCTTTGAGTGGAATCATAATTTTTGCAATTGTTGTGACCAAACTGTGCTCTCTCTACATATTTTTCCACCCATACACCTCCTCTCTCGATCCCAGCTTTCTGGCTCTTAAATCTCGTGTTTCTCTCAATCTCCCCCTGTTTACTCTCCTTCCTACCTCTGGAATAATCTAACCTCTCAGGCACAATTTGACCCTTGCTGTTGTGGTGCAGTTAAACTCTCATCAAACAAACAAACAAACTTTGAGAATTGATTAGATATTGCAAGGTGACTGACTGTGAAGTGGAGCTGAGGGGTACTGATTGCTAGCTGGCCCTTTTTGACATATGTACAAATGGCCCATTTGGCCCACCACTTTTTCAAAAGCTGTGGTACTGTTGGGCCAAGCTGCACATGTATCATGAGGATCTGACAGGTTAAATGGAGAATTCATTATCAGTGTTCTGATTTGAAGGAAGATGTACTTTCAAGGGGTATTTTTATCCACATTTTGTCATTATTTTCTTTATTGACATCAAAAAGTGGAGAATGTGTCTCTCCCCTACCTGCCCCCTCCCAACCTGGCAGCACTGTTTCTGCTTCAGGGATGCAGAGTGTACCAATGTTATTTTTACCATCAATTGGCCCACCAGTGAAAGTTCCTTTAGAAAACCTGATTGTTAGTAATGTGTGGACAAGGCATGTAGCAGCGGGGAGGTATCTTGTAATACTTTGCCTTGCCTTGTTTTAGAAATTGGTAATTACCACACATTGTGGAAAATTGTCCATAAAGGTTTTTTTTTGTTTTTGTATTTGATAGAGTAATGATCATATGCTAAGGATAAGATATTTTTGAATTTAAAGATGTTTATTCTCAGATTGTAAATATATAAATGGAACTCTCAGTTGACAAGTCAAGGGAATAAGGTCTTAAGTTTTGATACTCATGTCGATGAAAAATGGCTTAGTATTCATAAAATAAAAAGAATTATGATTAATTTGAACATTCGTGTCAAAGGTTTTCAGTACCATCACTTGCAAGAAAAGTGTGTTAGAATATTCTTGAGACTCGAGAAAAATATGCCTTCACTTTTCGGCCACCAACCCCCGTAAGTTATATATTTTATTTTTGTTTTCCATCCACTAGGATACCCAATCTTGAGGAGGGCAAACAGGGCCCAGTCCTATCCCTTCACGCTCACAGTCTCATGCCATACTGCCACTTTGAACTAGAAGACTCGGATTACATCACCGGATCAAGACGCAACCCTGAATTGAGAGGACCAGGAGGCGCACCCCCAGGAGCGACCTTAGACCCCAACACCAGGGTCATGGAATTCAAATCAACGGGCGTGAATATTCATAACCAGAGGCATTTCTTTATTGTGAACCCGACAAGTAATTTCTACACATTTTTGTGGAGTTGTGAGGATGAGGTCGATCCTAAGAGCCCAACTTTCTTCAAGTGTTTGAAACCACAAGGAGAGGTAGCGGCAGGCAAGAAGACAGAGGTAAGGAGAGAAATGCATCATGGGATTTTTTTTTTTTTTGTAAAGAATTTCTTTGATTTTGAGGAGATTTAAACCTTTTTGCAAACTAAAACGCAAAATTTATCAAATTGCTTTAATAAGTAGAAGCACTTTTAAAAAAGGAAGCAATTTCATAAATTACCTTGCTTACAACTTTCTACATATCTGGACCTTCATCATGCTTCCCTCTACAACCATATTTAGTCCTCCTTCCCCACCCCTTCTCTCTCTACATTATTTTTCCACCCATACACTTTTCTCGATCCAAGCTTTCTGGCTTTTAGTTCTCGTGTTTCTCTCGATCTCACCCTGTTTACTCTCCTTCCTACCTCTGGAATGATCTTACCTCTCAGGCACAATTTGACCCTTGCTGTTGTGGTGCCATTAAACTCTTATCAAACAAACAAACAAACTTAATGTAGTAACTATTTAGTGTATATTAAAGGATTAGTTCAGTGGTCAAAGCAAGTTTATCATATATGAAAGATGACTTCAAAAGAAACAAAATGGTGAAGAAAGCATTGAAAATCTTATTCCATTAGGGAGATATTCAAGTTTAAAATTGGTATCATTTGTGTAGAAACGACTGAAATTAGACTAGCTGTGATGTCACAGCCTCAGATTCCTGGTTTCAGTTATTTCTACACAATGATACCAAATTTTAAACTTGAATATCTCCTTAACGGAATAAGATTTTGAAAGCTTTCTTCACCATTTTGTTTCTTTTGAAGTCCTCTTTCATATAAGATGGACTTGCTTTACCACTGAACTAATCCTTTAAGGTTTCAATGTTATTTCCTGATATAAATCCATTAACCTCTTTTGACACAAAGCAACAGAAAGTTTGTGAAACTTCAGCAGTGGCAGCACTCAAGGGGGGCATGGGGTCGTTTTCCCTCCAGGAGATCGCTTTACCCTCACTTGCCCCCAGAAAACTTTGTAGTTAGTGACATAGTTTGCTCGATTTATAGGCTTTTTCCCCCTCCCCCCATGAGAGTAACTTGCCCCCATGACCAAATTCCTGGCCCGCCCCGACCTTCAGCCATACCCTAATCAACATCTTAACATTATAACCTTTATGCAGTATTTTTTGCCATTTTGTGTACATGTTAATCTCTTTATTTGCCATTGTGTTAAAGAAAAAGTAGGATGACTATTATTTTCAGTTGCAGATTCAACAGAAAATAAATTCATATAAAACTAAACAAAATTCATTGTTTTAATGAAAAACATCATCATAAATCTAGTTTTAGTATTCTTAATTTACAGGCTCAGTCAATGCGTTCATCTGTTTAAACATTGATTTATGAGTCCCTTCTTTTAACTGTGTGGTTTACTTCCCCATACAGATTGGTTTTGAGTTCCTTCCCACCCAGCTTGGAATTGTTGAGTCGTTTTGGAGGTTCACCATCCCCGAACAAGACATATCTGTCCCGTTTCTGCTGGTCGGCAACACCCACGAGCCAGCCGTCTCTACCGACAGATCTCACATCAACTTCAAGTCACTCCTGCTTGGCAACAGAGCCGAAGAATGCGTGTACCTCATCAACAATGAGGAGAAACCGTTTGATTTTGATGTCCAGGAGACATCTTGTCACTCGGAGGCGTTTTCGTCGCACATTAATGTCACCCCGATGAGAGGAGTGATTCCACCCCATGCAAAGTAAGGACCTTTTAACATCTGCCTGTTCATAAAAAAAATAATCCTATCTTGTATATTTTTCACGAGGTGCGTATCAATACAGCATAATTTCTTAAATCTTAAAGAAACCTCATCTGACGATAGGGGATACAACCCCTACCCGATGATTTTGTTGGAAGGGGCAAATATGTGTACGTCTTCCCTCAATACGTTACTTGAAAATCAAATCTTGTACATATACCTTTGACATGTCAAGCAGTAATCTACTGCATTCAAAGTAATAAACACCCAGGGCATTTGCAAAAGTTTGACATTAGTCTGACCAATTTCTTATCCTGATATGTACCAATGTTCAGCTGACAACCATAAAAATGCAATCATTATACTAAATTAAGATCATTTAGCATACCCTCATTTTAAATGGCAACTGTAAAAATGCAATCATCATACTCAAATAAGATCATTTAGCATACCCTCATTTTAAATGGCAAGTGTTAAAATGCAATCATTATATTAAAATAAGATCATTTAGCATACCCTCATTTTAAATGGCAACTGTAAAAATGCAATCATTATACTAAATTAAGATCATTTAACATACCGTCAATAAATGACAACTGTAAAATGCAATCGTTATACTAAATTAAGATCATTTACCATACCCTCAGTTTCAAAAAACGGTGAATTTTTTTTGTTGAAAATGCCTTTTTGAAATTCAAAGACTGGTATGTTAAGTGCCCATAAATCTCAAATCATTTACAGGCATTTAATCTTTTCTCTTAATGTCTTTCCAATTGATTGATTGATAGATTAAATACATTTTCATTGATTTTGATAGGATACCTCTAAATGTGGCCTTCACCCCTCATGAGGAGAAAGTGATCAACTTCAACATTCTCATCAATGTGAGGAAGAAGACATTCCCGATTTGTTTGAATGTGAAGGCAGAGGGGTACTCCATGAATGCCATGCTGCTCTGTGAGGATTCCAAGGGTCAGAAAGTGGAGCTCAGTCCCCAGGGACTCAATGAAATTAACTTTGGAGAGGTAAAGCTTCTTTAAGTTTTTTCAGGATCAAGTACTTTTAAAGCAGACCTCATTCCAGCCATTTCTGGCTGGATGTTTGTTCTTATCATGTAGGTGTATTTACCATTTATTTTAGATATGAAAACAATTTATAGTGAAAAAGTATCATCCATAAAAGTTGATCAGTAGATTAAAAGATACGTTCAGGGGGTCAAGCCCATCGTATATGAAAGAGGACTTTAAAAGAAACAGAATGGTGAAGAAAGCATTCAAAAATCTTATTCCGTTAAGGAGATATTTAAGTTTAAATTTTGGTATAAATTGTGTAGAAATGACTGAAATCAGACTAGTTGTGATGTCACAGCCTCAGATTCCTCAAAGTCTGTATGTATTTTGTCATATTTTGTACTGCGATTTTGTAGATTGAAATCCATGGGATATGTCAGAAAAGTTGCAATACAGAATCTTGTAAGGGTAATTATAATTTATCACCTGAAAGAAGTTTGAGGGAAAATAATTCAAATTGTTCAAAAGTTAAATGAATTTTCTTTTGAAATGCATTAACAATTGTTAAGGTTGTGAGGATGAGAGCGCCATCCATCCATAGTAGACTTACTACACCAGTCATTTCTACACAGATAAGACATACAGTAGCTTTAAACTTGCATATCTCCTTAATGGAATAAGACTTTGGAATGCTTTATTCATCATTTTGATTCTTTTGAAGTCCTTTCTTTCATATAAGATGGACTTGCTTGACCACTGAACTAATCATTTAAATATCAGTGAATGCAAAAATTGTATTTTTTATTTTATTTTTAATATTTATGCTTAAATTTTGGTTTATGGCTGGGCAGACGACTAAAAATCTTTATAAAATGCTTTTAATTACTTTCCTAAATCTCAGTCACTGAAAATGATGCAAAAATTTACTCCTGGTAGTATTTTAATTATTTAATTTGAAGTATGATCATGACTCAAAAACATTTGGTCAAAATTTACCACACCACTTCAAGGAATTATAATAGACACTTAAAAAACAAAGGATGTGCAAAAGATAATACAAAGGTTGCCCTGTAATTCATCACAACTTTACATAAAACTTTGCATTTTGTGAATTTTGCCTGATTTTTCAAGGTTTTTTGATCAGATTTCAACTCAGCCGCTGCCTCTACCTGTTCATAAACCTTGAAGAAAATTTGAAAACTGCATTTGAACCTCTTTCATATTAGCATATATTTTATAGCTGTCACTAATAATTTCAATAAAAAACAAGATTTCTAGATTGGACATATTAAATTAAAATATTTTGCTCCAAAACCTTATGTGTGAAAGTAGAACTCTTTGCATTCCTCAAATTTCATTTCTTACTCCGTTTAGGTGGAAGTCAATGAAAAAGCAGTGCGCTCCCTCTACATTGTCAACACTGGCAAGTTCAACTTTGATTACCAATGGACATTGTCTGAAGGAGGGGGTAGGCTCTTAAAGATGCTGAATATGTCTCCTGAAAATGGGGCTGTCCCCCAGAATGACAGGAGAAGGTGCGTCTTGGTATTCAAGCCCCCTAACAAGGCCGTTTTGAGGGGCGTGGAGATGATGTTACAGGTGAGTAGATGTGTTGAGTTAAAGGAATATTTCCGTGAATTTTACTCATTTGAGGAATATTAAAGAAATAATTTGGTGTAAAAATCATGTTGATGGGTTTTTTTTTTCTTTCAGGAGTTATTGCATTCGAAAGATTCCGCGAGTGTGCTAACATATTGAGTCCCAGCATTGCGTTTACGCGTCCATATTTTTTTCTTTTCATGTACCAGCATTGCGTATATGCGAGAGATATTATAGCATCAATTACATGAAATTTATTTAAATTGGTGGGGTACTTCCTTTTTTGTTTTGTAAAATTAAGTTAATAAACATTTTGTCTACCCATTTTCCAGTATAGGGGTCGGTCATGCTTCCTGTTTTTGTAAGAAAAGGGTCAAACACAGGACAAAATTTTGTGAACGAAGCGAAGCGGAGATTAACATAAGCAATTTACACACAAAATGGTGTTACTAGTTGGCCATCCTCCGTCGCTAAATAGTGACGATGAGTCTGATTTGGAGCCAGATTTCACAGATTTTGATACGAACAGTGATAGCAACAGTGATTTTGACAGTGATGAAGAGGAATTGACTATAAATAATGGTGATTTTTGGATCAACATCGACATAGACAATGCAAATAAAAAGCCAAGTGGAGCAATGATAAATTTGGAAAAACCTTCGGGGCTTTAAGGGAATTGATTACACACTAAAACCTAGTGGGACTCAATGTTTTAAAAAGTGACCTCGCAGTGTATATTGTGATGTCATAAAGGCAGATCCAAGACAATTCTTATGTATTTATATGGAATAAAAACATGTTTTACTTTGAGTGTAAGGTTCATTAGCAAATGGACAAAGCACGTTTTTATAAAGTGTATATACAAAAGCTGCTTTCTCAATACAAAACAATGGAGTGCTTCCAGTAATTTAGGAAGGGTCAATTCATTTTCAAAGAAATGCATAAAGATTGTCTTAGAATTCCTTTCATGACATCACACTGTACACTATGAGGTCACTTTTTAGCACACCCGCGCAATCTGTGAAATGCAATAACTCCTAAATAGAAGATATCAACATGATTTTTACACCAAATTCTGTCATATTATTTGTTTCTGCTGATAAGGATCTTACTGTCTATACAAATGTTATTGTTGATAATGATGTTATTGTTTGTAATGTTCCTATTGTTGATAATGATGTTATTGTTTGTAATGTTCCTACTGTTGATAATGATGTTATTGTTTGTAATGTTCCTATTGTTGATAATGATGCTATTGTTTGTAATGTTCCTATTGTTGATAATGATGTTATTGTTTGTAATGTTCCTACTGTTGATAATGATCTTATTGTTTGTAATGTTCCTATTGTTGATAATGATGTTATTGTTTGTAATGTTCCTATTGTTGATAATGATGTTATTGTTTGTAATGTTCCTACTGTTGATAATGATGTTATTGTTTGTAATGTTCCTATTGTTGATAATGATGCTATTGTTTGTAATGTTCCTATTGTTGATAATGATGTTATTGTTTGTAATGTTCCTATTGTTGATAATGATCTTATTGTTTGTAATGTTCCTATTGTTGATAATGATGTTATTGTTTGTAATGTTCCTATTGTTGATAATGATGTTATTGTTTGTAATGTTCCTATTGTTGATAATGATGCTATTGTTTGTAATGTTCCTATTGTTGATAATGATGTTATTGTTTGTAATGTTCCTATTGTTGATAATGTTCTTATTGTTTGTAATGTTCCTATTGTTGATAATGATGTTATTGTTTGTAATGTTCCTACTGTTGATAATGATGCTATTGTTTGTAATGTTCCTACTGTTGATAATGATCTTATTGTTTGTAATGTTCCTATTGTTGATAATGATCTTATTGTTTGTAATGTTCCTACTGTTGATAATGATGTTATTGTTTGTAATGTTCCTACTGTTGATAATGATGCTATTGTTTGTAATGTTCCTATTGTTGATAATGATCTTATTGTTTGTAATGTTCCTACTGTTGATAATGATGTTATTGTTTGTAATGTTCCTATTGTTGATAATGATCTTATTGTTTGTAATGTTCCTATTGTTGATAATGATGTTATTGTTTGTAATGTTCCTATTGTTGATAATGATGCTATTGTTTGTAATGTTCCTATTGTTGATAATGATCTTATTGTTTGTAATGTTCCTATTGTTGATAATGATGTTATTGTTTGTAATGTTCCTACTGTTGATAATGATGTTATTGTTTGTAATGTTCCTACTGTTGATAATGATGCTATTGTTTGTAATGTTCCTATTGTTGATAATGATCTTATTGTTTGTAATGTTCCTATTGTTGATAATGATGTTATTGTTTGTAATGTTCCTATTGTTGATAATGATCTTATTGTTTGTAATGTTCCTATTGTTGATAATGATGTTATTGTTTGTAATGTTCCTACTGTTGATAATGATGCTATTGTTTGTAATGTTCCTACTGTTGATAATGATCTTATTGTTTGTAATGTTCCTATTGTTGATAATGATGTTATTGTTTGTAATGTTCCTATTGTTGATAATGATCTTATTGTTTGTAATGTTCCTATTGTTGATAATGATGTTATTGTTTGTAATGTTCCTACTGTTGATAATGATGTTATTGTTTGTAATGTTCCTATTGTTGATAATGATCTTATTGTTTGTAATGTTCCTATTGTTGATAATGATGTTATTGTTTGTAATGTTCCTACTGTTGATAATGATGCTATTGTTTGTAATGTTCCTACTGTTGATAATGATCTTATTGTTTGTAATGTTCCTATTGTTGATAATGATGTTATTGTTTGTAATGTTCCTATTGTTGATAATGATCTTATTGTTTGTAATGTTCCTATTGTTGATAATGATGTTATTGTTTGTAATGTTCCTACTGTTGATAATGATGTTATTGTTTGTAATGTTCCTACTGTTGATAATGATGCTATTGTTTGTAATGTTCCTATTGTTGATAATGATCTTATTGTTTGTAATGTTTCTACTGTTGATAATGATGTTATTGCTTGTAATGTTCCTATTGTTGATAATGATCTTATTGTTTGTAATGTTCCTATTGTTGATAATGATGTTATTGTTTGTAATGTTCCTATTGTTGATAATGATGCTATTGTTTGTAATGTTCCTACTGTTGATAATGATGTTATTGTTTGTAATGTTCCTACTGTTGATAATGATCTTATTGTTTGTAATGTTCCTATTGTTGATAATGATGCTATTGTTTGTAATGTTCCTATTGTTGATAATGATGCTATTGTTTGTAATGTTCCTACTGTTGATAATGATCTTATTGTTTGTAATGTTCCTATTGTTGATAATGATGTTATTGTTTGTAATGTTCCTACTGTTGATAATGATCTTATTGTTTGTAATGTTCCTATTGTTGATAATGATGTTATTGTTTGTAATGTTCCTATTGTTGATAATGATGTTATTGTTTGTAATGTTCCTACTGTTGATAATGATCTTATTGTTTGTAATGTTCCTATTGTTGATAATGATCTTATTGTTTGTAATGTTCCTATTGTTGATAATGATGTTATTGTTTGTAATGTTCCTATTGTTGATAATGATCTTATTGTTTGTAATGTTCCTATTGTTGATAATGATTGCTATTGTTTGTAATGTTCCTACTGTTGATAATGATGTTATTGTTTGTAATGTTCCTACTGTTGATAATGATCTTATTGTTTGTAATGTTCCTATTGTTGATAATGATGTTATTGTTTGTAATGTTCCTATTGTTGATAATGATGTTATTGTTTGTAATGTTCCTACTGTTGATAATGATCTTATTGTTTGTAATGTTCCTATTGTTGATAATGATGCTATTGTTTGTAATGTTCCTATTGTTGATAATGATGTTATTGTTTGTAATGTTCCTACTGTTGATAATGATCTTATTGTTTGTAATGTTCCTATTGTTGATAATGATGCTATTGTTTGTAATGTTCCTATTGTTGATAATGATGTTAGTGGTGGAGGTACTACTGAGGGTGATGGTAGAACTAATGATGCAGCCGCCATTGATATCTGCTATTTGATTATGATAACAATGATGTCTGTGAAAGTAGCTGTGAACTTGATAATAATGATGATGTTCAAAGTTATTAGGTGCAGTGGTTAAGGAGTCGTGCTCATATGTGAAAGATATGGGGTTTGACTCCTGTTGTAAGCACTGCATTGTGTCCTTGAGCAAGACACTTTTTTCCTACTTGTTCCAGTCCACTCAGCTGTAAAATAATGAGTACCAGCACTGCTAGGGAGTTAATCTGCGATTGACTGGCGTTTTGTGGGGGAGTTGTGTGTTCCCATCCATTTACGCCAAGGAAACAGGGAATAAGCACGGATGGGCCTGCATGGGTCGAGTATTGATTGAACTCTTTTTAACTAGAAGTTATCAAGGTGGTATGAAATGATGTTCACAACCAATCTGTATCTTTTAATTTTGTAATGGAATATATTAAACAAATTGTCAGTTTTCTTTGAAAATATTTACCTTGTCCATTTTTCTATTTAGATTGCAAATGGACCATCGTATACTATTCATCTGACAGGCCAGGGTGTGGCCCCTGGCTTGCACTTCTCTTTTACCAAACATAACTTTGGACCCTGCTTCATCCATCGTGCTGGTATGCCACCTCATGAGGTCATTCTAACCATATCCAACAGGGATTCCAAAGACATAAGGTGGGTTATAAGATTGTATTTTTTGTCTAATTGGATAGTGGGAGGGGTGTGGGGAGATGGGTAGGAGAAGGGGACATGGGGGGAAAATAATTTTGTAAGTTTGCATTAAAACTGTTGCCGATTCATTAAGTTTAATAGATTTTGCAAGGGGATGGGGGTATACTAAGAAGACATAAGGTGTGTTGTACAGTTTTGTTTAATGGGGGAGGGGGTAGAGGTAAATATATTTAGTGTGTGGTCTTTGAACATGTTTACCGCCTCCCCCTTAACCCCATCTTAAACTGTTTCATGCTAGTCATTGATCTTCTTGAGACTGAATAAGAAGATAAGTAACTCACACAAAATTTACTAGGAAGGAACAATTTCACTTTCAATTGCATATTAATCTTTTTTTTTAAATTTCTTTTGCATAATTTTGCTTCCAAAATTCTTTCTGATTTTTTTTACAAAGAACAAATTTTCATTGAACAATTTTGTTTGTAATCAATATTGAAAAGAAATTGACTCTAAATCTTAGATCAGTATGTTTTGAATTTGTTTTGGAAAGGGCAACAACAGTGATGTAATATAATTGAGTTGCTACTGTTGTTCTCTAGGGGTGTCATTTTTTTGTTTTTGTCTTTAAGAAACTTTATTCTTTAAGACTGTCATCAGTTTCACCATGATGAAGTCTTTCTCCTCCAACCATTACAGTTAAACTTCTCTCAGAATGTACCTTTTGTCATATAATGTAACCTCTCTGGCACTATTTGACCTTCAGTGTTGACATGCAGACAAGTCACACCAATCAATCAATCAATCAACCAACCAATAAATCAATCATATCTGTACAATTTTGACTGAATTATCTTCTTGACCCTTTTGGAAAAAAATCCTCAAATCACAAACTGGATATATGTTTTTTTCTCTTTTATAAATCTTTGCAGCACCGACTGTCTTTTTACAAACACACCACATCTGGAGATCCATTTCGAGGCCACCGTTCTCAAACCAAACGAGAGCAAGGACGTTAAAATCACGTTTTACCCTCGTGATGCAGCCATGTATCATGAAACCATCACCTTTGAGATCAACGGATTGTCAAAATCACATGTAAGGATATCTCTTGATGAATGCAGTTGATTTCACTCATTTTTAAAGGATTTTTTCAGTGGTCAAAAGGAGATCAAACAGAAAAAACAATGTATAATTTCTATAATTTTCTTGGAAACTTTTCCCTATCATTGCCACCTTTTATGACAACAAAATACAGAGAGAATTGTCTTTATGATATGCATATGCATTACAATATTCTCACCAATGTTGAATAATGGTGTTTTCTTTTCATGGATGATTGAATATGGACTTGAATAATTGTGTCTTCTTTTTATGAATGATTGAATATGGACTTAAATAATTGTGTCTTCTTTTCATAAATGATTGACATGGACTTAAATAATTGTGTCTGAATGATCGAATATGAACTTAGATAATTGTATCTTCTTTTCATGAAAGATTGAACATGGACTTGAATAATTGTGTATTCTTTTTATGAATGATTCAATATGGACCTAAATAATTGTATCTTCTTTTCATGAATGATTAAATATGGACTTAAATAATTGTATCTTCTTTTCATGAATGATTGAACATGGACTTGAATAATTGTATCTTCTTTTTATGAATGATTGAATGTGGACTTAAATAATTGTATCTTCTTTTCATGAATAATTTAATATGGACTTAAATGATTGTGTCTTCGTTTTATGAATGATTGAATATGGACTTAAATAATTGTATCTTCTTTTCATGAATGATTGAATATGGACTTGAATAATTGTGTCTTCTTTTCATGAATGATTCAATATGGACTTAAATAATTGTGTCTTCTTTTAACGAATGATTAAACATGGACTTAAATAATTGTGTCTTCTTTTTATGAAAGATTAGATATGGACTTGAATAATTGTGTATTCTTTTTATGAATGATTCAATATGGACCTAAATAATTGTATCTTCTTTTCATGAATGATTAAATATGGACTTAAAATAATTGTATCTTCTTTTCATGAAAGATTGAATAAGAATTAGATAATTGTGTCTTCTTTTTATGAAAGATTTAATATAGATTTGAATAATTGTGTTATAATTCTTTTAAATAATTGAAAGATTTAAATAATTGTGTCCTTTTTATGAAAGATTAGATCAATAATTGTGTTAACAGAGATTGAAATCCTGTGGAACAGGTTGCAGACCCCAAGGACAAAATCATCAAATTCGGCGGTCTCCGTGTCAACCAGACGGTGAAGCGCACCATACCCATCATCAATCGTAGCCCAGCTCCTCTTACATTCAACGTGGCTATAACACCACTCAGTCCGATTCTGCAACAGTTGCCCACAGTGCTAAAACTTGCCCCGGGAAAAGAGATGAGTTTGAAGCCAAACGGGGGCAGCACCACATTGGAAATGGTGTTTGCGCCAAAGAGTCGCATCCCACAATTCACAGAAGAGGTAAGGAGCAGTCAGCACTCATAGACCTTTTTCAAATCTAAATCGCCAATTTCAGGAAAACTTATGTAAATAATGTCGCACAGTTGAAATTCATGAGTCCTTAATAGACCAATCGTATACTGGGGGAATCTTATGGACCAATAAAAAATTGGGAGTTTGTAGTTTTTCCCATGTTTTCATAGATTAAACACTGAAAATTTTTTTGTAAAAATACAAAGACTATATGACACTCAGAATAGAATTGTTACCTATTACCTATCCTCTTCTTTTGTAGTGGTAATAAGGTCCCACAGAACGTTTCCATTAATCACGGTCCTTGGCTACATTTCCTGTCTCATTCCAGGTCTCAACCTGCATCATTTCACTGAGCATTGTATGCAGTTTTGATTTGGGAATAAAGTCGATGGTGCCCATGTTTGTGTAACCGATTCGCACATGGGTATATATGTGTATGATGTCATTACTGGGGCTAGTCAGCTATATTTCAATACTCGGCTCAAACATAGGTAAAATTGCCAAATTGACCAATCAGAAGACTTAAAATTTAAAAAGGATGTTTAAATAAGAAATAAAAGAAATAATGATCTTTGCCTTTTTTTTTTTTACAGGTCATGCTTGAATGTGCTGGACTGTCCCAGCCCCTCTTTGTAGTGACTGGGTCGTGTCAGGGCATCGAGATCACCCTGGATCAAGAGTCCATCCCCTTTGGTGCAGTCGTGCTGAACAGCAGCACCACTCGCAAGCTGGTGATGTACAACACGGGAGACGTTGGCGCGAGGTAATCATATACCGGGACATGATCTGGCTGGTCACACCATGTAACGTACCAGAGAATGGGCCTACTACTAATACTACCTGCCTATATGAAACAAATAGATTCAATATTAAAGCAATATGTATCAAATCTTTTGTGAAAGCTAAAAATGTAATCAAAATCGATTGTAAATGGACCATTTTATCAAATTATTGAAGGTTTTATAAATGTATAGAAGCAACATTGGCCAAAATCTGTTAAAAACCAGCATAGTAGCAATCCTCAAAATCAGTTACACATTGGCCATTTTACAGCATTTTAAAATCTCAGGCATCAATTTGCACATATTATGCAAATTTTGTAATGTTGTCTTTTGTAAATCCTTTGTTATTTATATGTCTGTCATAATTCTTTGAATTGGTGCAGCAAGTTCTGACCAGAAGCTTTTGCCATGCCCCCCAATAAAATTATAGCAGGTATCCCATCATTTTTAGTGACTAAAAATCTCAATCTCCCCCTGTTTTCTTTCCTTTCTCCCTCTGAATGATCTAACCTCTCAGGCACAATTTGACCCTCGCTGTCATGGTGCCGCTTAGTCCTCATCAAACAAACTAAGATTCGTTACATACAGATTTTGAGCTCACATTTTGCATGAATTAAAAATTGATCAAACTTTGATCAGTCATAGGTCAAAAACTAAGAGTGTTAATTTCAAAATTCAAAACCTCATCTGCTCAGATTTTTTTACTCATTTAACGACTATTGCTACGTACATGTCCATTGATCCTGAAAGGAGACAAAAGTCTGACATAATCCTTATGATAGAATTAAGAATAACAAATCTTCTGACCAAGCTTCATAACTCCTGAACAGATCTAACACAATTTTTGTAATTATTAAAAACTTTAATGCCACTACTAAATAATACCATGGGAGCCACCATTTTTATTTCAAAACATGCAGACTATGACATCATCAGCCCAGCAGGATGTTGGAATGCTTTGTATTTCTTTATAATCTATCTCAAGTTTTCTAGCTTATGAAAAATTGTTTTCCTTTTGTACCAGTCAAGAACATTTTTGTACACATAAAAATGTCAAAACATGCTATTAAAACTTTGTGTTACATAAATTTTGTATAAAAACATAATATACAGTTATAAAGAAATACATTACATTCCTTAATCTATGTTAGGGAAATAATGTCATCATTCATAAGATTTCAATACAGAATGAGCAAAATGGCAGCCTCCATGTCTTGACTTTAAAGATGGATAACTTGAGATAGAAATGAGATTTTGACTTGCCATTTTTTGTAGTTGGTTTAAATTTTAATCCTCTAATATATGAAATAAGGATTATATCAGACTTTATGTCTTCTGTAAAGAAAATATACATATTTGTGATGTCTTTAGTTAAAGAACTCGCCATTTTTGTATGAAAACTCAATGTTTTTTTTATATTTTTTATTCTGCATTACATTAGGTAGATAGTAATAATTCAGATGAGTTCAGATAATTTGAAAGTTTTTACATGAGAAAGACATTTTGAAAAATTATCAGATGCTTGATTGGAGATGGCAATTCTTAGAATTTGATTCATCTTCAACATGTCTTCAACTTCCCATGTCATTATTTTTGCATTTATTAAAATAGCTCTGAAGTTAAAAGAACCATAAACCAAAAGGGAACAAAATTAACTTTTTGGAAATTTCAAATAATTTTTTACTGTAGTGTAAGTAAATTGAATCTTTTTTGTAAACCATAGTTGTATACAACATTAAATGCAAAATATTAAAAAGATTTTGAGAAATGCTGTACATGAAAAAAGTATAAGAGAGAGTGGAAATGCTGAATCTTGCCCAAGAAGTACCAAGTTCCCATTACATAAACAGTACTCTAAGCTTATTTTACAAACTAGCCAATCTGCTTTAGACACCATACGTACTTTACTATTAGTAAACCACTGTTAAAAATTACTCAAGAATGCCAAAGTGCAGTCCAACCAACTTGCCATCCTCTCTTTGTTCACAGCTTTCAGTGGAATCTGGACAAGTTTGCTCCCGATTTCTCCATCAGTCCTCCTCTTGGCTACATCTCACCTGGCATGAATGTCACATTCGAGGTCACATTCCACCCAACACAGATCAACCAGGATATCAGATATGACGTAAGTTTTCAAAGTCCAACTTTGTCATTTAAAGGAGAACGGACAATTCTGAGTATCATCATTTGATGTGGAAAATCATGAATTATGAACTATTTAAAACATTGTATGCTTTTTGCTTTTTACAGAAACTGAAGTGTAACATCGAAGGTGGGCATCCGCTACGCTTAGTTCTGACTGGCATGTGCGTCAGCTGTCAACCACAGAAGGAAATCCTCCATTTCAGCACCCATGTAAGGGTCAAAGATACCCGAAACTTGACCCTCCATAACAGGACGAACATGAAATGGGACCTGAGACCGGTAATTCAGGGGGAACACTGGAGTGGTGCTGATGCCATTATGGTGGACCCCCAGCAAAGCAAGCCGTACGAGATCACCTACCGACCATTGATCATGACCCAAGAAGGAAAGAAACATACAGTGAGTATTAAACAATTTATGCATAGGTATATGTGTACAAAATTGTTATTCAGTAGTACAAATTATTTTGTATTATTAAGAATTATTATTTATTAGTATAAATTATTATTTATTGCAACTTATTATATATTAGTATAAATGTGGGTATATATAAGTCATCACATCCTGTGTTTTATTATATGCGCAATTCCTATAATTGTGACCAACCCACTAATTGAGCAGATCACCTACATTTATTACATTAAAACTTCATCTTCATTTTACTTTTTGGCTTCATTCGTCAGCTTAGTATGTAACTTGATTTGTGTTTGACAAGAAGTGAGTGGAATTGATTGCCATGGCAGGTAGATAATTATCTTTGCTGTTATGACATGCCAGCAAGTTTCTTCAGTGGGTCATTCCAAGCCAACTCAAATGTACCGACACCCACCGTCTCTAACCATGGTATTATGTAACTTCACACCAAAATTGAACAAAATCTGTAGCGGTCGGTGTTAAAATCAATTTTTACTTGTTCAATTGGCATGGAATGACTCCAATCAAGCAGTCAATCAATCAATCAATCAACCCACCCATCCGTCCATCCATCCATCCAACCAACCAATCAAGCAAGCAAGCAAACAACCAACTAATCAATCAACCAACCAATCAACTGACCAAGCAAGCAACCGTCCAAACTAACCAACCAATCAATCAATCATCCAACCAATCAACAGATCAATCAATCATCCAACCAATCAACCAACCAATCAAGCAAGCAACCAAGCAAACAATCATATCTTCTTGTTGTAATTCCTCCATGCAGGGCACCATATTTTTACTTGTTCAATTGGCATGGAATGACTAATCAAGCAGTCAATCAAATCAATCAGCCCACCTATCCGTCCATCCATTCATCCATCCATCCAACAAATCAACTAACCAATCAAGCAAGCAAGCAAACAACCAAGTAATCAATCAACCAACCAATCAACTAACCAACCAAGCAAGCAACAGTCCAAACTAACCAACTAATCAATCAATCATCCAACCAATCAACAGATCAATCAATCATTAACCAATCAATCAATCATATCTTCTTGTTGTAATTCCTCTATGCAGGGCACCATATTTTTTGCTCTCCCTGATGGCACGGGCCTGATGCACAATCTGGTGGGTGTATCTGACCCGCCCAAAGCAGCCGGTAGCATTACACAGGAAGTCCCCAGCAAGACCATGTTCACACAAGTTCTTTCAGTGTCCAACTGGCTTAAGAGGCCACAAAGGTACAGTATTGTTCACCTTTATATATATTATACTTGGCATGAAAGAAAATCCTACAAAGTATGTTTTTTAGCAAAAAATTCCCACACATTTTGTCAAATGTTTAATTTTTTGTCTACATCTTACGTTTCAATGTGAATGGCAATTTTGTACATATTCTGTTCTTACTCAGGTTCAAAGTTATCATTGAAATGATGAAACCAGACAAATTGGACCCAGCCACCACACTCAAGGGCCTGGATTATATTGATGTCCCTGGGCTCAGCAAAAGAGATTATAAACTCCATTTCTTTTGCCATAAGGACCAGGCCTCCTACTCTGCAAGGGTAAGTTGTCATGTATGAGTAATGTTTAATACCACTGAGAGGAAAGGAGGGGGTGGGGGAGGGGGGGGGGTGGGTAAGTGGAACCCAGAATCCTAGGGGCCTTTAGAAATTAAGAAAAGGAACGTGCGTTTAAACAGCGAGGCCCCAAAATTGCCAAAAACGCATGCAATGTGAACAGAAATAGGTGATGACATTTTTTTTTTGCTCTTTATAATTTTTGGCAGCCCTGGTATTGTTCTTCATGTTGAATTATTCAAGTTATAGATTTGATGTACTTAACAATTGCAGCAAAATACATTTAGGTATATAGGCAACTGCAAGAATTTTCTGTTTCATTCTTACTTTCTATGAAAAAGAGGAAATGTTTACGAAGAAAATTCTTTTAGAAGTAGTGTGTTTTGTTTTTCCAGTTTATGGTTGATAAATGCTTGAGGTTTGTTTATTTGCTCAAACAAAATTATAATCGAAATTGTAGTTCAAAATCTTTTTTTACTTGTTATTTTTGTTGTCTTTAAAATTTACACTACTGCCTTTTGCACTTAGAATTTGACTGGAGGTACAGTATGGCTAAAATCCCCAAAAGGTTTTTTTGGTCAGAATTCACTCCATTTTTTCAAAGAATTAAAGAAATCAATTATTTTGCCTATTCAGGAGAAATTTCCCACCCTGCCCCCACTTTATCTACATTACTGTGCCTGTTCATACTGTACATCACAAACAGCATTAAAAGTTTGGTTTTAAGAAGAAAAGTTTTATTTAAGACGACAAACTTTATAAAAAGTACATCAATACAACAATTCAAGAAAACCATGAGAATTACATAAGATTTAGGAATAAGATAAATTGTGTTATTAGGATTGCCATGAGAACATTTGATTTTGATGCATTTTCAAGGTCTAATCACAAAAGAAAATGGGACTGCATCAATTTTCTTATCAATAACAAAACCTCCACTTCATCTGTTGCTTAGTTGAAATTTGATAACAATTGTCTTTCTGACCCACGTGACACTTCCAATGCTTTAACGATTACTTTGTAAATATTGGACCAAATGATGGACCGGATGGTGCACAAAATCTGATTGATTATATGCCTCAAGCCAATGCTAGTTCTTTCTTTATGATGCCTACAGACAAAGTGTGAGGTTTTAAACTGTATTTCAAAATTAAAACATTCAAGCTGTGGTTATGACGATATTAGTCCTAAAGTTGTTAAATGATCTGGTTTTGCTATTTGTTAGCCTCTTATGCATATTATTCATTGTTCATTTATTCAGGGAATTGTCCCCTCTGATTTAAAGATAGCTCGTGTAGTTCCAGTATTTAAGAGTGGTACTCATGATAGTGTTAGTAATTATTGGCCTACATCCGTCTCACCTTGTTTTTTAAAGATTTTGAAAGACTTGTTTTTAATCGTTTATATTCCTTTTAATGAAACATTCTCTATTATATGATTATCAGTTTGGCTTTATGTCTCAAAGGAACACATCTCAGGCTATTCTAAGTCTGGTAGATTATGTTATTAATTCCTTCGAATTCCTTTTAGCTGCTGGAATATTTTTAGATCTTTCCAAGGCTTTTAATACCCTTGACCATTAAATTCTTTTAAACAAGCTTGATAATTATGGCTTATGGGGAGGGGGATGCATTATCTTGGTTTAGTAGTTATATTCATAACAGATTTCAATATGTTTCTTTATCCGGTGTTCATTCTTCCAAGCAGACTATTCACTGCGGTATTCCCCAGGGTTCTATTCTTGGACCCCTATTGTTCTTAATTTATATAAACAATCTCCCAAATGTAACTTCCAAATTCCATTTTATTTTGTATGCAGACGATACCAATCTACTTTATAAAGGCCATGACATAAATACTTTAGTCAACGATATTAATACTGAAATCCTCAAAATTACTTCTTGGTTTAGGTCCAATAAACTTTACCTAAATGCTACAAAATCTACCACCATTATTTTTCATCCTAAACAAAAAAAAAATCATATCTTCCAACCTTGACATAATCATTGATAACACGCGTGTTCCCCTCTCCTTGACATTATCATTGATAACACGGGTCGTCCCCTCTCCTTGACATTATCATTGATAACACGTGTGTTCCCCTCTCCTTGACATTATCATTGATAACATGCGTGTTCCCCTCTCCTTGACATTATCATTGATAACACGCGTGTTCCCCTCTCCTTGACATTATCATTGATAACACGCGTGTTCCCCTCTCCTTGACATTATCATTGATAACACGCGTGTTCCCCTCTCCTTGACATTATCATTGATAACACGTGTGTTCCCCTCTCCTTGACATTATCATTGATAACATGCGTGTTCCCCTCTCCTTGACATTATCATTGATAACACGCGTGTTCCCCTCTCCTTGACATTATCATTAATAACATGCGTGTTCCCCTCTCCTTGACATTATCATTAATAACATGCGTGTTCCCCTCTCCTTGTCATTATCATTGATAACACGTGTGTTCCCCTCTCCTTGACATTATCATTGATAACATGCGTGTTCCCCTCTCCTTGACATTAGCATTGATAACACGCGTGTTCCCCTCTCCTTGACATTATCATTGATAACACGCGTGTTCCCCTCTCCTTGACATTATCATTGATAACACGTGTGTTCCCCTCTCCTTGACATTATCATTGATAACACGCGTGTTCCCCTCTCCTTGACATTATCATTAATAACACGCGTGTTCCCCTCTCCTTGACATTATCATTAATAACATGCGTGTTCCCCTCTCCTTGTCATTATCATTGATAACACGTGTGTTCCCCTCTCCTTGACATTATCATTGATAACATGCGTGTTCCCCTCTCCTTGACATTATCATTGATAACATGCGTGTTCCCCTCTCCTTGTCATTATCATTGATAACACGTGTGTTCCCCTCTCCTTGACATTATCATTGATAACATGCGTGTTCCCCTCTCCTTGACATTATCATTGATAACATGCGTGTTCCCTTCTCCTTGACATTATCATTGATAACATGGGTGTTCCCCTCTCCTTGACATTATCATTGATAACACGTGTGTTCCCCTCTCCTTGACATTATCATTAATAACATGCGTGTTCTCCTCGTCATTATCATTGATAACACGTGTGTTCCCCTCTCTTTGACATTATCATTGATAACATGTGTGTTCCTCTCTCCTTGACATTATCATTGATAACATGCGTGTTCCCCTCTCCTTTACATTATCATTGATAACAGACGTGTTTCCCTCTCCTTGATATCATCATTGATAACATGGGTGTTCCCCTCTCCTTGACATTATCATTGATAACACGCGTGTTCCCCTCTTCTTGACATTATCATTGATAACACGCTTGTTCCCCTCTCCTTGACATTATCATTGATAACACGCATGTTCCCCTCTCCTTGACATTATCATTGATAACACGCGTGTTCCCCTCTCCTTGACATTATCATTGATAACATGCGTGTTCCCCTCTCCTTGACACTATCATTAATAACACGCGTGTTCCCCTCTATCATTCTACAAAATTTCTTGGTGTTACCCTAGATGATAATCTTACTTGGATTCCACATATACAGAATATCTGTATTAAAGTCTCTAAAGTTATTGGTATAATTCATCGCCTAAAAAACATCGTTACCTTTTAAACATTGCTACCTTTATATAATATTCTTATTTCACCTTTCTTATCTTATTGTTGTATTGTTTGGGGTTATACTTAATCTACTCATATTAATAAGCTTTACATTCTACAAAGGAAAGTGCTGCGTGCAATATATGGTATTCCTTACAATAGTCATTCTAACCATCTCTTCCGTGACAGTAATGAACTAGTCGAGTATTACACCCTTATCTTTGTATTCAACTACTTTCATGATAATATACCACGTAACTTCTCAAAAAAATGTCTGTCAAATAGTGATTTTTATGATTACAATACCTGCCATGCTAAATTACTTTTCATTCCCCATTTCTCTCTATTATGCTAAATATTCTGCTATTGCAAATTGGAATTCCCTACCCACTTCATTTAACTCTACTTAAAACTTATCCTCATTCAAACGTAAAGTAAACATTACCTTCTTTGTAATAGAATCCTGCAAGTCTTTTTTGATGTATCATCGGGCAGTATCTATGTAATATTTCGTATTCTATTCCCTTTCTTTGGTAAAATTTTCTTTTCACACGTGTATTATGTTTCTGTGTAGTTTGTAAAGGGCTACCTCTCTTTCAAGTTCTTCTCGGGGATTCCCTCAACCATATAAAGCTATATTGTGTTCTGTTACTAATAGAAATGGTTGAAATAAAGTTGTACAAACAAACAATGTTACTCCATTTTTATGGGAATTGTTGCAATTTTCATTGTTTTAATGTGCTTTTAAGCTATCTTGGCTCTGCCTGTCCAAATGTCCTTCTTCCATCATCACCACTTTTTCTCACAACTGTTGATTGTTTTGCATTACACCGATTACTTACCTGTGCCTATAAATCTATTCATCAACTTTTTCATCTTTTGTAGGTTCTTTTCAGGAACGAACAGACTGGGGAATTCCAATTCTACTACGTTACATTCAAGAGCACCCCTCCCGGTATCATCGGGACCATTGAGATGACCACCCCCGTCAGACTGACCACCTCCCACACAATCACTGTAGAAAACCCACTGAGCGTGCCAGTGACATTCCAAACCAACTGTTCCATCACGGATGTCATGTTGCCACCACAATTGATGGTACCACCACAGTCAGAGGTAAGGTGGCACCAGGATAATACAGACAATTTTAGCATCTTTTTTTGTAACTTTATCCAGCTGTAAGGGATTGTTATGAAACAACCCGTTAAATTTTTTTTTTCTTTTTTTTCTTCAAAATACCGTTACTGGGATGAGCATGGACGACTCCCTCCCTGTAGGGGCACTTTCCCCCTCCCAAGATATGCTATTTTTGTTGTTTGTTAAGGAATACAAACACATTTGAATTATATCTAAATCAAAATGATGTTCACCCCCCCCCCCCCCATCAATGTTTTGACCCTCAAATTCAAATCTGTTACAGCCGCCTATAGGGATGAGTGAGGTATCTATTTTCTCCTATTTTTTACTCACCATTTCTTTATCCATCACCTCTTCCCAACATATACCTCACTTTTCCCTTCCCCCTCCCCCTTCTTTCAACCATCCTCCATAATCTCCTTCCCCTCTTAAAGCCGTTTTATATTTCCCCCTTTCAAACACATTGTCTTTTACTCAATATAAATACTGTAATAAAAAAAACTCTTTTACATTTTCAGGTTAGTAAGTATAATTCTATAAAATATCAACATTTTTTCTATTTATACAGGGCTCGTTGAGCTTTGAATACCTACCCTTGAAGGTGGGGATAATTCCAGGCAAACTGCAGTTAACGAGTAATGAGCTGGGGGTGTACCAGTATGATCTGGTCCTCACGGCCACTCAGGCTGGTCCTGAGAAAGCAGTTTATTTCCGAGCTCCACTCGGAGGGACACACAGCCAGACGACAAAGTTTGTCAACTTTGCTAAAATCAAGACTGAATACACATGCAAGGTGAGACTTTTGGTCATTACAAATTTTTATTCTGTTTTAAAGGAAGGGGGGAAAAAAATCATTTTTAGGTAAAGAAACTTAATTTGAAATAGTTAAAGGTTGTAAGATGTATAAACTAAACCTTATGAATCTCATTTCAAAGGAATATTCCATTTATTTATCTGATAGAGGACTATTAAAGTAACAAGTTGGTAAAAGACCATGTTGATATTTGATTCAGGTTAGAAGTTATTGCAATTCTAAGATTTCACCAGTGTGTTGAAAAGTGACCTTGCAGTGTAAAGTGTGATGTCATAATTGCCATTCCAAGATAATTCTTTAGGTATTTCTTTAAAGTTAAAATGTATTTTTTTCATTAAGAATGGAATAAGATTTCATTTTTTACACCAATTTGTTTCTTTTATAGTCCTCTATTATGAAAATGAAAATCCGCAGAAAATTATTTTTATTCATTATTATCTTATTATAAAACAAATTACATCCATTGCAAATATACATAATAATTTGCATATCAAGACCTGATAATTCCCAAAGCTGTATAATTACCAATCTTTAATCAGATTTACATGGAAATTATTTGTGTTTTCATGCTTTTTTTGTCTGTTTATTCAATTGTTAAACAAATGCCTTGTCTACATAGCTTGAAGGTATAATAAGTATTCCTGGTTGCCATTCTTGTGAATACAAGGTCATCCACTTTCTGTTTGAATGAATTTAGTGCATAACCTTCTGGGGCCCTTGCAGGCTAGAGCGTTCTCTAGGAGCCCCCAACAAAAAACAAAATCCATCTAACAGTTTTTAAGTTATCCAATAAATAACGACTAGAAGTGTCTCAGAATCCTATTTTGAGACCTCGAATCTGCTAAGAACGCTCCAGATCCCCACCGGATGGCCCCATGGCCCCAGCGTATGTTAGCGCTCACTTCGCTTGCAAAAGTAGGCCTGCCTGTTATGCCACTGAATAGATTGCTTTGAATTATATTGTCAACTTATTTTTTGTTTTATACTTTTTATGCGGATCACAGAGCTGTTTAGGCTGTTTTGATTTAATTATTAATTTTTTTGATTAATCATTCGATTTTAAATTATAACTCTAAAGGGTTTCCCCTTATTCTCATTTCTTAACCAGGTTGATAGCAATGACTTCCATTGTGATAAAGCAATAACAGCAGCCCCAGGCTCAAGTGGAGGGATGGACGTCAATGTAGACATCACCTTTGAACCCTCTCACCTCGGTGAAACCCGCGCCACCCTCACAGTCTCCTCTCCCGTGGGAGGGGAGTACATCTTTCCTCTTTTTGGAACCTGCATTGACCCGAAACCTCAAGGGCCTTACAGTATCAAGGCCAACTCCACCGTTTCCATCCCGTTCCGAAACATTTTCTCTCACACGACGCCGTTTTCATTCCAAGTGGACAACCCGGCATTCTCGTGCAAGTCAGGGGAAAGCATTCGTGGTAAGAAGACGCACAACATCATTGTCGCATATGAAGGTAACACTGATGGGTCCAAAGCCCCTAAAATGGGAAAGCTGGTGGTGACGTGTCAAAGGTCGGCTGGCGGTGCGACTAATGTGGCGTGGACATTTTACCTAAGAGGGATAACGCCATGAATATTCATGACAGATGGTATCACTATTTCCACCTTGAAAATTATTCAATACCTTGAAATTAGTTCAGAATTAATCAAAAAGAGTTTAAAAGGTTTTAATTTTTTTTTTTTATTGAGTTTATTTTTATCATATTTCTAACATTTCTAAATCACCTTGATACCTTGCAGTGAGAATGGCAATGCCTTCTACCACCTTGTGATTTCCACCATCTTGTTTGTATAAAGAAAAAGCTTTATTTTTTTCTTTAAAAATGTTGATACTTTATGCCTTCAAATTTGTATTTTAAGTCAGATATAGTATACTAATATAGGGCTTACCCTTATTTTCAATGATAGTTTCTCTAATTGAACATTCCACTTGTCTATGAAAATGTTCCTGGCTTTGTTTTGTTGTATAATAGTAAGCATATTCTGTCCTAGTACATTGCCTTTATCTTTCAAATGAATTATTTTGATTTTTTGTAAATAATTTCCTAAAGATTAAAATTGTCTAATATTTTATTTCATTAAGTAGTTTTGTTTACGGTGTTTTACTTCATAAAGATAAGATTTAAGTTTATTTATCTTTTTGGGTTACAAATTGTACAAAGTTTTTATTTAAATGTATCTGATGAGCATCTGATGAACAAAAGCATCTGATGAACCGTCTTATATGTGGGACATATAATTTCCTCATCTGTGAAAATGGATTGCTTGCCTTAAAAAAAGGTAATAACAAGAATATCAAACTTTAGGGATGATTGATTTAATCGTATTATGTGGATAAGAATTATAGCATTACTGTCAGAGAGGAGATGCAACGATCCTTGCTTTTTATTTAATATTCATTGCTGTATCTTATATTCGTCAAGTAATGAATATGGTTTTAGTTCAGGTGAAGAGAGAGCTTCTTTAAGTTCAATGCCATGTGCTTAATGTATCTTATGGATCACAGTACATGTATATAAACCTAGTCATGTCAAATGCATAAAACGTATGTCTGAACAATTTCATTATAATTGTAAACATCAACCTGCTATTTAGGGTAATGCTGTGATAAGCTTAGTTAAAGCAGTACAGAAGAGTTCAGAATATTAAAGGAACACTACGACTGAGTTCAGAATATTAAAGGAGCACTACGATGGAGTTCAGAATATTAAAGGAGCACTACAATGGAGTTCAGAATATTAAAGGAGCACTACGATGGAGTTCAGAAAATTAAAGGAGCACTACGACAGAGTTCAGAATATTAAAGGATCACCATGTTCAGAATATTAAAGGTGCACCACGACTGAGTTCAGAAAATGAAAGGAGCACCACTACAGAGTTCAGAAAATTACAGCATTGCCCCCTATGTTGCAGTGACCTACATAGTGCCCCCAACCAAGTCATTTTTTACCATTGAACTAGTGTTGAAGCATATCTTCATGCCCCCCTCCTCTCTAAATAAGGATATGATCATACGCCTATGCACTTTCTTGTAGGTGAGGGCACTGAAAACCTTTAATATGAACGTTCAAATCAAGCACATTCATTTAAACGAACATTTGAGACCCATGAATTAGTTCAAAAGAGTCCTCACTTTTTGGCAGCAAGCTCCTTTAAGGTAGGCTTTGGTGTCATACTATCTGGCAAAAATGAAATTAATGCTCATTTTAGGTTATGATTTAGTTAATGAGAAAAATGACTTATCAGATTATAAATCTGTCATAGGAAAGGATAGTTTTGTTATTTTATAGATTATATTTGTGTGGAAAAACATTGTAAGATATTTTCTCATCCTTGTAATTTGAATTGTGTGTTGCTGTATAGAGAAGATTTTCATTCTGTGAAACTAGATAGGTTGCTTCTTGATTTGAATTGGACAGAATATGCAATAAAGTTTGCTTGTGGTCAACCAATTAATCTTTCTGAGTTTAATAATTGACAGCTTGTTTTAACCAATCATTGCACGAATTTGCCTAGCAACAAAATCTGCGTAAGTGGAGGCAAACATCCTACGCAGTACTGGTACAGTACAGCTAGCTAACGGTGTACAAATTTCTGCACAAACAGGCCTAGTGATGGCAAAATGGTGAACAGAGTTTGCGCTTGCTTGTTTACACTGCAAGCTTTGTAAATCTGATTGCTGTTACCAAGAACAGATAGCAAACTTAATTTTTGTTTATCCCATTTGCTAAAAACTCTCAAGATCCAGAGAAATGCCATAAATGAATTAAAGCTTGCGGCAGTCCTCGCAAACATCTATATGTCAACGCATTGGTAGTGCACGATTGTGGATTGGGGTCTGTTTGCCCCACATAGTTACCGCGTTACTATGGTGGGCGTGGCCTATTTGGAAACCTGGAAAGGTTCATTTTTAGTGTTCTTTATGCTGTATTGTAAGATACATACATGCTTGTGATGGGAGGGGGAAGGGAGGGGGGGGGAAATGCATTGTTGCTACATATATCTTCACTCCAAATATTTCTGTCTGAACTCCCAATATACTCCCTTCCCTTTTTTCCACCCCTTCCCCCTTGGTAGTCAAAAAGTAAAATAAGGTACATGGTCCGAAAGTATGCTAAAATGGTACATAGAAAGGGTCACTTCTTGGGCCCAGGGGAGGTGAGAGGGGAGGCACAGGGGGAGGGATTGAATGCAGTTTTGCTAACAATGAACAAAAATGATACTTGTTATATGAAGCACTTTTCTACAACCATAATCAAATCATTTGTGCAATCGTCTTACCAACTTAAAAGTTCCTGAAGTCCAAGAGACTATTATTCTCAACTGCACAGCCAGCACTGCACAGCGGTCACTAAACCAATTAGGTAAGTACACTGTTCTGTTCCCTTATGCTGAGCACCAAGCAAGTAGGTCCTAGTTTTAATTTTGTTGGTACAGTATGTCCCGCTTGGCAAACAAACCTATAACCTACCAGCTGAAAAATCACATATCTCATACCTCATTTGTATGAAAGGATTCACCAATAAAAAATACTTTTTCAAGTACAGTACCCAACAATATAAATGAGACAAAACTATAAGTGTAATATTCTATTCAATCTTTTTTTATTTTCATTTTCTTATGTCTTCCTCAGGCACCACTGGTTGAGGACAAAAATTTCAAGAATAACAAACACCACATCTAATTCTGATTCAAGAAAATGCATGACAGTCTTGCATTGTTTTAGAGCTGCATAAACTCAACAGCTGCTGCAATAGTCATTTCAAATCATAATTTCAATTTTTCAATTTCAAAGGTTTTTCAAAAACTTGAAATAAGAAACTTACGAATACTTAACGATACGAACAGTTTTCACATAAATATAGGGGTTATTTTGTCTTGCATAAGTGTTTTTCTTTCTAAATTGACCTGTACTTGATTTGACAATAAACCCAACAAGAAACAATTACAAAAGTTATCCTCTTCAAAAAGGGCACTCGTAAACAAAACAATCATTAAAGATTATAAGGAATATTCCCATGAATATTCATTATCAAACAGTAGTATTAAACAAACACATTTTTAAATAAAAAACATGATGAAATCTTATTCAGTTGAGAAGTAATACAAGTTCAAATTTTTAGCAGTGACTTAAAACAGTGCAGTTAAGAGTTGTAATGTCATGCTTGCAGATCCAACACAATTTGAAATCATTGGAAACATTTTTTGTTCATAATTTTCATTTTATACAAATACTTAGAGAATCATCTTGAATTTGCAATTAGGACATCATATTATACATTAGAAGGTCACTTTTCAACACACTGGTGAAAACTTTGAAATACAATAATTCCTACACGGAATAAGATATCGATATTTTTCTTAATATTACATTTCCATTTCCAAATATTGCTGCTAATAGGGAAATCTTAATTTTCAGGAAATTTCTTCATTTTCGAAAAAATTTCTTCATTTCGAGAAATGTTGACAAATTTACAGATTATAATTATTTTTCATGGAAAGAATTAGTTTTATTAATTCATAGCTTAAAT